>JARFYF010000050.1:24368243-24385791 GCA_030265395.1 Rhina ancylostomus | reverse complement strand
CCCCCTCCCACCCTCTACAGCTTGAAACGAACTTTTTTTCCTTTCACCAGTTCCAATGAAGAAATGTTAACTGTTTCTCTTTCCACAGATGTAGCCTGACCTGCTGAGCATTTCCAGCACCTTTTTACCCTCACAGTGCTGTTGGAATGTTCTAGGATAAAATAATGAATATTTCCATTTCCAAGTTAGGATGAATCGAGACTTGGAGCCATTTCAGACTCTGTGCAGACAGTTTCCGAATAAAGCTTGTGAGTATTGGAATCACAATTGCAATAGATACCGGCCATTTATAAAATATTAGTCGTCATCCCTTTTACTCAAATAACCTTGATCAAGAAGACAGTCCTATTTTGATACAATGTGGTCTGAGTTGAGACATTCCCCATAGAAAATAGAACAGAGCCAAGCACATACTGATGATGCACTGTTTTAAATTGTAACCAGAGCTCAAATGGATTAGAAAGAAACTGCCACATTTCTCAGTAATTCTCAAAACAAATAGTTCTGCCAATTTTGGATTAAGGATATCTGGTCAGTGGTTTAAGTTCAATTATTTGGAACAGCAGAGAGCCAGAGAGACTTTGAACTGGACCAGGACAATGACTTACCATCCCATTGTTAGTACACCCCTTAAAAGGCATTCCACACAAAACTATGAAGACCACTGTCATTTCTGAAAATATATATCCAATTGGGATTCAGCTTCACAATAGCTAGTTTTTTGATTATTTTCAAGTCAGTGGTGCATATGTGAAAAAAAAAGAGAAATAAATGTTGAAAGTTCCATGTGGAATTTTATAAGGGAACAGTAGTTCATTGGGACTATAATGTTTCACTAATACTTGTGTAACAGTTTTATGAAATAAATATTCTCCAATTCAAAGATAAATGCATTAATATAGCACCTTCCACAACCTCGGGTCATTCCAAAACACTTAGACAACACAGAATATATTGTAAAAGCAATTTTTTTTACATTAAAGTCAGGGAACGATTTTTTTTAAAAAAAGTCTCTTCTGTCTTTAGAAGGTCCACTATTGGCTGCTTCTTTATAAATATTAAAATGCACATTTCAAAATGTCAAGTTTGAAGTTGTGCAGCACACCAGTAAAGCTTAGCAGCCTGGCAACTGAAGTGTAAAACCATAGGATGAAACTGACTAAAAGAGCTTTTTTAATTTTGTTGGAAACGATTAAGACTTCAGTTTTAATGTTTTCAAATCATTGCTAAGTGCAGATGAATTTCCTTACCCAAAAAAAACCCTTATGATGAAATGGATAAATATTTCAAATCATACAGTAGAAGATGGTAAAGAACTCACTGCATTAAAATCAAATGACTACACCAGGTCCATACATCAGGTACAATCCTTTTCAAGTGATTACATTTTCTGTAAGGCTAGTTGAACTTTTATCTCAAAAACCTATACTCTTGTAAACATCTTACTGATGCTTGATTGTAATGTAGTCATACACAAACTCAGGTTTTGGGATGCCAAAAACAGAACATGCTGAAAACACTCCACTCAAATCATATCCTTTGGAAAGAAAAACAGTTAACATTTCAGGTTGAAGACCCTTCAGTTATTTCAGATTTGCAACATCTGAAAATAGATTTCACTTAAATTTCATATTTCAGTCTAATTTCATATTTCAGTTTGAATCTCAATGTTTTATTCCAAAAGTTTGTTTTCACAGCAGATATGCATTTAGTGGTATCAATTCTTACCAAATATTGGTCATTTTATAGGTGGCTTTTACACCTACTAATCTGCATTTGCCCACCTTTACACTCAATAATGAATGGCTCCACAATTCAATGAGCTGAAAAGATTTCAGGTGAAACCCAATCTGATAAATTGGCTGATCTTAATCAGGGACAGTAGACCTTGTTTCATGAAGCCTCAATGAGAAAGGTGGAGGCAGTAGCAGAAAGGGACAATCTTTTTCCTCAGGCAAACTGCACTGCAATTATTTAAGGGAGCAGGTTAAAAACAAAATTGGATTTTATCATATCCCCTGGGGTCCCATTTTTCATGCAAGCAACTAGAATTTTAAAAAATGGAAGAATATCTAGTTTACATATTGCCCTTGAGTAATTGGAGCTGGTGAGAAAGAGTGTAGGCAGGTGCAGTGCAAGCAAAGATGAACAAAAATATTAGAACTTAACAATTGAATGTTTGAAATAAATAAGTTTTAATTTGAAGGAACCACATGCTAATAATATGTCATGCTCACCTCAAAGTCTATTTTCTTAATAATGAAATCCATTCCTTGGATCAATGTCCAGGAAAAGGTGTCAAAGACTTAACAATTCAAGTTATAAGATAAACTTTGGTATTTGTTGTTGCCAACAATACTGGATACATGCTGACCTTTTTCTTTATTCCTAAATGACTACCTTCCAATTTTGTTTGGTGACAACAATATGCTTCAACAGCCACCTCAAACATGAATATGGTTTTATAGGAACCAGCCAACTATGAGACACTAACCATCAAGTATTTGGATAACATTATTGCAATAACCAAGTCCCAACTACAACAGGAAAAAATGTGCAGAACTGGATATAGATTTAATGGTCCACATGTTGTGCAGCAGGATCCTTTATAATATTGCTTTAGGCGCCAGATTACCTCATTATAAACCACAGGCATTTTTTTTAATTTCAAACCCACGTTCTCTCTAATCACTTAGCTCTGAGCATAAAAGAACCTCAACGTCACATATTTGATCAAATTAAAATACCATCTACTTTCTGGAGAAAGATTTTAGTGTGTCACATGGCATGGAAACCCAATGGCTTATTGATGTAATGCACCAGTAAATTATTCCTGTCCAAGTTGAGTCACACACATTAAGTTTGAGTCACTTGCAATTTTGGGTCACCTACTATGCATTTAATTTTGCCACCTCTGCAATTTCACACTCAGCAACCTCTTAGTCATTAACTAACATCATTGAATCAAGACAGACCTTGCACACCTCTCTACAGTGTTCGTGGTTTCAATGAATAAAAGATTTTTCCCCTAAAATACAATCCAGTATTTCACCAAGTGCCCACACAAAATAAATCTCTACACTATGTTGCAGAGTGAAATGCTTCACATTCCAAATACATGTCGGTAGTTTAGAAAAATATTTTCTTAACTAAGATCAGCAAGAAACCAAACAACTTTGATTGAAAAATAAGGCAATCCACAGATCTTATACAACTTAAGATTAGATCTCGTACTTTATACGAACTGCAGTCTCTAGGGGTGCCTCACAGATCCAGCAGCCCAGGTTTGAACATGACCTCGGCTCCAATCTCGATGAAATTTTCAAATCTCCCTATAACCGCATTGGTTTCCTCTGGCTGCTCAGGTTTTGTCCACATCCTCAAGATTTGGATTAATTGGCCATTGTCAATTGCCCTTAATGTGTAGGAGAGCACCAGAACCTGGGGAGGGGGTTAATGAGAATGTGAGGAGAACAAAAAGAGATTATAGTAAATGAGTGCCTGATGGGGGCTGACAGGCCTATTTCCATGCTGTATGACTGTGACAAATCCATTTATCAACATCCTGACATCAACTTCTTGGGCAGACGAACATTTGCCCAAATATAACCCAAGGCGACTACAAAGTTGTGACAGCATTATTAATGCGAGTAACTCAGTGGTTATAGAAGAAAACTGACTGGGTATCTTAAACTTAAAAGATGGTTCTTAATAGCCAAAACATATTGAAGAAAAAACAAACATCAAATTTTCTCATATTCAATTGTACTGATCATTCCAAGCAGCATACCCCAAATTCCCTATAAACAAATTGATGAAATTTGCTCAGATGTTCAGGATTCTACAAATCTCTCATACATTACCACAAATGTTTCCTTTAAAAAGTCAGTGACCTGAGGAACGTGATATTGGGACAAGACCAATTTCAACCAGCACACATATATATGTTGTAATATTCTGAAGTTAAACATTTCCTACGATGTTCACTCTAAATAGCACTTGCATTAAGACTGTCAACCAAATCTGGTGAGAAAGTTTCAATGACAATTTTCCAGTTCTGATGAAAATTGCTTCAGAAGTTTTCTCTTGCATTGTCCACCAATGCTGGCTGAGGTACTTACTTAAAGTGTTTTGACTCTTTCCCAGCCCTTCATCAAGAGATACCAGTTACACCATCAGAAAAAAAAACAGCCCAGGACTGAATGACCATTCAGTTGTCAGACCTGTTGAATGCTTTCAGTACTCCAGGTTCCCAACAACCATTGAATTTTGCTTTTGTTCAAATAAGAAGGTAGTAATCTTATACCCCTTGGGAATGATCAATCGTGTGCTCATTACAACTTCATAATCACATTCCAAGAACTTCATCTTTTCCTTGCCTCACATAAAAAAAGCCATTTCTTTAAATACTGTGGGCTTGGACATTATTTTAATCATCCAAAAGGATGGCTTATGACAACCCAACACCAATGTTCTACTGCACTCAATTCTAGATTATCAGCTTAAATGCAAAGAGCTTACTCCCACTATCTGACACTGTTGTATGCAACACTAAGCAAACCAGACCTCACGTTTACCATGATTTGGTCCAATCTATAGGGTATCAAAGCCCATTTTCTCTACAGGGTCTTGACACAGGAAACTACTGAAGAGTGCTTCCTGTATAGGATATCAAATTGAAATAAAGGCCAAGAGGCTGTAATAAACATTTTAAATAAGCTGCACATGTGCCCATCCCATGCTGTTAATTACTCAGATCTCTTTGAGAGAGCCATGTGTGCCATTTTTGCAACAATGGAGCAAATATTACCACTGCAACTTATCAGCATTTGATCTGACCACATAAATCTTAGTGTGATTGTGGGAAACCAGCCTCATTTTACATATTACACTGGATCAATGCAAGCGCATAATGAACATTCTTCCTGAAAAGTGACCCTTATATTCCATAACCAAAAGTTACTGTACTGAAAGTACTGAAAAGTAGTTCAAGTGTCACTCTCTGCCAGACTCAAGGAAAGTTAAATTGATTATAAAATTTGCCACCTAGTTCATTTTCTACCCACTCGTCTTTTTTTGGGGGGGGAATGCTGCTTTACGGTAATTTTTATGAAGACTCATCTTCTAGACAGAAAAGTAACCAGCTAATGTTTTAGACCAATATTGTGCACTTTTTGTTGCAATGAAGTTAACATCTAATTCTGCACAACTTAAGCTGACATTAAAGTCCAGGTTGATTGCTTTGAGAAGCACATTATGTTTTAATTCCAATAAAACAGTGCATTCTCTTGAATGGCTGCCACATGGAGAGGAGTCAACAATAGAGCAGCAAAAGTAAACACTTCCAGCAGTTCCCAGTTCCTTAATTTATAATAAAAAGTGATCAAATTGGTCTTAATATTAACCCATCTGTGGCAAAAAATGCTACAAATACCATTTTTCCCCAAATACTCATTTTTCAACTTCACAAAGCCTTTGAATCATTCCTGATGTTTCATGGGCAGCCAGTTTCAAACTAAAAGTGAGAGCTGGAATTGTTTTGTTAGCATAGAATGTACCGTAATTAATGAAACCATATAAATGAATGTAATAATCCCGTCTCCAACTGACTTAACTGTAGATCAGCTGCCCACAGTGCAAAAGCTTAGTGTGGCAATGATATTTGGCCAAGAGGAAATCATTTTAATTTTTAGAACAAGTTACTTTCAGACATTGAAGCTCATCTCTTGGATCTTTCACCAATGACATCCTGCAACATTTATTCTTTAGGCTCAGAGAATGCAAGTCCCACAGAAAACAACAGAAATTCTTATTCACTTTTACTTAGCCAAGATAAATTTCTGCTCATTAGACAGAACGCTTGAAATTTTAATTTTTTATCACTGCAAATGAAAGGTGTTAGGCCCCAAGACCAATCCCCATGCCACGTGACTGCTTACAGTTTGCCAACAAGACGTACATGCTCATTTCCCTTCATAGAACAATACAGCACAAAACAGGCCCTTCGGCCCACCATGTTGTGCCACCCATCAAACCACACCTCACACTATCTAACCCTTTCCTCCCGCCTATCCCTCTATCCCACACTCCTCCATATGCCTAGCCAACAACCTCTTGAACCTGTCCAATTTATCTGCCTCCACCACCACCCCAGGCAGCGCATTCCATGCACCTACCACACTCTGGGTGAAAAACCTCCCTCTGACATCCCCCCCATTACTCCATGCCCTCTTGTCTTGAGCATTGGTGCCCTGGGAAAGAGGTGCTGGCTGTCTACTCTATCTATCAGCCTATAAGTATATTACCTCCCTCATTAGGTTTTATTTTCCACAATAACCTTTGATGCAGTAAGCTTCTGCAAATCTTAGTTCACACAATGGCCACCCAAAAAACAAAGCATGTTATACGAGACACATTATGGGAGACACCATAAGAATCTAAAGTCTAAAATCATATTGAACATGCACACTACCTAAATGATCTGTACAGTGACAAACCTTGTTCTACATTCACCTGGATTTAAGGGTATATGCTCTACCAGAGACTTTCTTGATCAATATCCTTTTCCAAGCATTGTGTCTTCAAAGCACATTGGGATACTTCAAACAGAGAATGTGATGTTAAGTTTTTTTTAAGAAATAGAGACATGGCCTTCAATCGGCCCCTTCAACCCATCAAGTCCACATTGACTGTCAACCACCCATTTATAAAGGTTAGATGGTAAAGTAATAGTTATCCATTGACTCCATCCAGGCAATAGTGCCTGGAATTAGAATAGTAAATTACAATTGTAGTTTAATATCACATGAACAGAAATGACATGCACAAATACCCTTCCTCCATGAAAGAAAAATGACATCATTTCTAAATCCTTATCAATTGCAACAACACAATTCAAAATAACTAAAAAACTGTATCCAAGAAGCTGGCATTGAAAAAAGTGATCCTGACACACAATTACACCACTTGTACATCAAGATCACCATAAGGATTCACTGGAGCTAGTTAATCTGTCTTGGCTGGATAAATAATGTTACAGACTGCTCATTCCAACCATTCCAGACAGGAAAGCTGTACTCGCTTTTTTGTTATTTTGAATAATATGCTACTTAAAAAAACCTCAGCCTTGACCATGTATGGCCCTTTCACATTCCATTTAATAGAACTCTTCCAAAGTTAACAATAAGAGTGAAAAAGCAATGTTTGGGATGAGCTTCAACACTTAAGATTTTATAAATCCACATTCTTCTGCTATGTTTGAAAAGGTGGAGAGTTGTGGAAAAGAAATAGTTGTTTTTCCTAAATTAACCAATTTCAAGCATGTTATAACCATGTACTTTCATCAATTTGCTAATCCTAAGCAAGTACACTGACTGGTAACCATATGCAATGTGATTTATTGATGCAAATTTGTATTATTCACCACAGGATACAGAACATGAAGCTGAATTCTATCCTCTCACACGGAGAAGGCAGTCAGATGGCCATCAAGAAAGTTTAATACAGATCTTAACCAGAGCAAAATAGTTAGCAAAGACTCCAGTTTACATGGCCTTAAAAAAAGTGTACTTTTGTAAATATGGTTTGTTATAGGTATCAAGCACCATAAAACACTTGGGATCAGTTTTTGCTATACCACGGAATCAAATATATTTAAGAGGCTACAGCAAAACTGAACTTTGATTAAATAAATGAAAAAGTCAATTAAAGATTTCAATTACATGAAAATATGTTCTAATTATACTTCAGACATCCCAGAATACAATACATATAGTTTTCTGTTTTTCCTCAAAGGATATACGGGTATCCAGATTCTCAGAATAAACCCATTCCCTTTAATGCAGTGGTCTTGTGAAAGACTGTTACTGCAGAATATCCAAACATCATAGTACACATTCTATAGATGAGAAATTATGCAAGTGGTTCAAAAGTCAAACCTAGTGGTGAAGGGGTTTGGATCAGTAAAGGAGCAATGGCTTCACTGGCCAACACAGGTAAACCAAACACAAGACTAGCAACGAATGTTGGTTCTCCCGCAGCAGTACCAAGTTTGCCACTTAGACTCCAGTAAAAGCAGCCTCATTTATCACTCCCAGTAGTTCTAACATGCATATATATCCTCTGTTTGCAGGGTTATCAAGTTCAACTGAATTTCATATCCTAGAAGCAAATCAGTTGCGGGGCTAGGAACTAAACACTGGGAAGTAGGATCAACCTAAACTCAATTTTTGGCTGTCAAAGACAATGGACCAAATGACCCCTTCCTGTATTATACAATTCAATGAACCACCCCCCCCCAACCCTTGCTTTAAAACTCTAGGACAACAAAACAGCATTGGACAAACTGACCAAATCTCATGCCTCAGATGAGGGAAGAGTTGCAGATTCAGTAGTAGGAGACAACCATCTTCTACTACCAAATGTTCTTAAACCTGCAAGTTCTCCAGTCAGGACCATCAGATGTACAGATGAAAAAACCCTCAAATTTCTTGATGCTAAACTCATTTGCACCAGCTTTGCATCACTGGCGTATTATTGAAACCCAAGTGTCAGGAAGGAAAAATTGTTTCCAAAAAAGTAATGTGAAATGGCTTCCTCAGGTTCTCATGTGGCTGTCAAGTCAAATAGACTTGATAAATTACTTGTTTAAATAAAAACATGCCAACATTTTTAGTGTTGAAATCCTGGGAGGTCAGGAGAGCACAGTCTGGTTATTTTCTTCAAGATAAGCTTCATCCATTACCGTCAACTTAAACATCAACTTTCAAAATGGCTACTGGCAGACATCATCCCAAAGAAATGAGTGGACAATACCTTCTTCAAGTGTCAAGTGCAGAATCGGTTAACTTATTGACTGCAATAAAAAGTAAAAGGCAAAAAAATTTCCAATCTTTTTGCAGAAGAGAACTGCAGTCAACTGGGGGAAAGGGGGAAAATGACAACAAGGCAACCCAGAAATTTACAACAGCTTTCCAGCTGGATGCAGAATAGGGGGACAAAGATGGATTTAATTCCACAGTTTGAAAATTCAACTAAAATCAAAAGAGTTTCTCCCAGGGTACTGCACAAAAAAAATTTGCAAAAAAAAATATCCAGACATCTTCAGATGTTTTCAACACATTCTGGACACTAGGTTTCTGAATGTTTTTTTTGCTTCAAAATGAGACAATTTATAGTGTTGCTTAGGGATCTGCAGCAATACATAACAGTAGAGGGCCACGAGCAATTAATAATGTCCATATGATTCATCAGGTTAAAACCCAATGAAATAAAGTAACAAGTCATGAATTCTTCAAAAACCAGGTTAATATATATTAATAATATCTGAACTTTAACTCATTGGTAAATAAAATATGAACTATGGCTACTCAATTTCCAAATGGCAATTAATCAAAGGTATATTGCGCTTTCTGCTGCTGAAAACTCAGAGGGGTGGTGGAAATAAAGATACCAAGGAAGAGAATCCCAAGCTGCTGTTACGCTCATCCTCATTTCATGAGTTTGCCCCATCAAAAAGTTCAAGTTATGCATTGGCTGATATTAGATATCATTTCCGTAGACTCAATGCTGTCTTCTAAAACAAAGACAAGGAGTGAAAAGGCAAATAGAATACTAATGTAAAATGTAGGCTCAACTCACCCAAAAAATGTGACAGCCTTAAAAAACTTATTCCCTACAGATTTAAATCAGATTCTACTTGTTTTCCATTCTCATTTTGAAGATGTGAAATAATTTTAAAAAAAAGCTCTGCTTTTGCACAATTCCAAAACACTTAAAAACTTTACCTTTGTTTTACCAAAAATACCTAAAAAGGAAATCTATTCAGGAAGTTACTGGCCCTTTTTACATTAATCAGCTTATTCATGAATTTCACAAAGCTCAGTTGAAATAAAAATTTCATTTAGCTTTTCAAACTTCCAAAATAATAGTACATCTGATAAGTCAGTACCTGTAAACAAAAGCAAGGCTTTGAATTGCTTAAATTAGTAATTCACCTGTATCATAATACCTTGCTCTTTCCAGGTTTGTAACAAACGCCTCTCCTATCCTTGTACAATAAAAGTCAATGCAGATTTTTAAGTTGTAAAGGCTAGGGGTGGATGGTTAAACAATTTAATTACCAGTTCATTTGATGCTCAATTACTAAAAACTTAATTTTGTGATAACTGTGCACTATATAATGCAACTAATGAAAATAAATTAGATTTTAAAATCTGCAGTTTCATCACACCAGTTTTGAACACCAATTTAATGCCTCAGCACCAAGTCTATCCCATCCCACAGATGCTACTTAATCAGGAGTTTCCCGAGCAGATTGTATTTTTTTTTAAAACATGTCACATGTCCTGTCACTCATCTGGATGAAAACTATGCCTTAGCTTAGATCCAAAGATTCTTGTGCAAGGAAGGAGAGAAAGAGAAAATGCACATTGTGAAGCCTTGTGCAATTGCATTCAAGCACTGTGTGATCTGTGGAAAAGATTGGACACATCTAATGGCTTATTCATGCAGTATTATTCAAAGGTCATTTCGTGCTTGGCATGAAGACATTAAACCAAGCCTTGCTCTGCTACCAAAGAGAAGTTTGTGTTATTGAAAGAGAAACTACTTAATCATATGAACATCTTTTTCAAGCAGCACCCAAGAAATTGTGCACTGTATTTGGCCACATTAAGTAACTCATGCCCTTAAGTGTTCTTTCTGGCTTGTCAAGGAGAGCTGAAAAGGTCATTATTCATGCAAAGTGTTTATTCAAGCATTTAAATTAAGGAAGTTTTGACACATTTTCCACCATAAATTCAATGAAGCAAAAACAACTTTTCTGCACAAAACCAAATGGATCAGCAATATAAAAAAGTGCAATATTTTAATAGCAACTCATATCCAATGTTACGGATGACAAAGTTGTAACTAATGGTGAAAGAAAAGTTAAATTATTAGTGTATAAACCTTTACAACAGATCAACAAATATCATTACTATGCAGACCATTAATTATTTTATAACAAATTAAACTGATAAATCCACAACATCCTCCCACAATTTATTACTTTATTGTTAAGGGGCCAAATTTAACCATCATTCAATTCTCTTTGTTCATTTCTGCCCACTTGCAAGACATGAAATTCTGGCCCCATCCTTAATGTTCAGTTGCTTAAGGGAGATGAGAGTGGGTTTGTACAAGTAACAAGCCTCATGATACACCAGGATTCAAATCTGGATGTGATTGCCAGAGGCCCAAATGAAGCAATTGTGACCCAGTCCCTCATCAGAAAGAATCCACAGCTCAATTACACAAAATTGAGCAGTTAAGTTGGTAACCCAAGAGGCCAAAGAATAATTCAAGAAATGGAAGAATGCCAAAACAGGTCATCAGAATGCTCAAAGCTGGAGTATATTCATCCTATTAGACTAAAGGGACAGTTTATTTTTATTTTTAAAAATAAAAATAAACTATCCCTTTAGTTGAATAGAATGAATATACTCCAGCTTTGATATGGCATTTTAAATTCATCTTTTTAAATCCAGAATGACTTCATGCTTAAGATATTCCCATCTTGTGTATAGAAAATGCTTCAAGAAATTCATAAGTGCATGGTATGAATTAAACGTGTTTAATGATTGAAGATATCATGTTCTTTGAAAACTGGTCAAGCACTTAAATCAAGCCGATTTAGCAGATCAGCTTCATAGCTCAGAAAGTAATTTACTGAATTGATCACAAATGCAAATTTAAATTACAGGCACCTTAAAATATTTAAGAAAATTGGCTATTGTGTTCAGTTCAGGTCACCTCATCATTGGAAGGATGTGGAAGCTTTAGAGAGGCTGCAGGGGAGATTTACCAGGATGCTGCCTGGATTAGGGAACAATGTCTTATGAGGAAAGGTTGAGCAAGCTAGAGCTTTTCTCTTCAGAATGACGGAGGATGAGACGTGACTTGACAGAGATGTACAAGGTTATCAGAGGCATAAATAGAATAGAAAGCCAGCACCTTTTACCCATGGCGGCAATTGCCAATTTTAGGGAAGATGTCAGAGGTAGGGTTTTTTTTTTACATAAAAAATAAAGTGGTGGGTGCCTGGAATGCACTGCTGGGAGTGGTGGTAGAGACTGATACAATAGGGACCTTATTGTATTAAGACTCTTAGATAGAAAAAATGGAGAATTATGGGCTGTGTAGGCGGGAAGAGTTAGATTGATTGTGTAATAGGTTTATATAGATTGGCACAACAACATAGGCTGAAGGGCCTATACTGTGCTGTACTGTTCTGTTCTGTGTTCCAAAACAAAAAAGGTCCATAAACTAACCAAAAAGTTTGAAAAAGATTAACAGGATCACCAAAGCAGTAAATCAAACTGCAACTTTAGGAAATATGAGACTGCAAACGTTGGAACTGGGAGCAACAAATAGTCTGCTGGAGTCCTGATACAGGGGTTCAATGAGAACATCAACAATTCTTTTCCCCCCCACACACATAGATACTGCTCAACTCGTTGACTTCCTCCAGCAAACTGTTTGTTGCAACTTACTTCAAATACATTCTGTGTGCACCAAATAAAATTAGCAATTAATTTTCAGAATTTGATTAAATAAGAGTTATCAAACTCCAGACTGCCACCGAGAATTTTACTTTGATGCATGGATTTGCTAAAAGAAAAAACATTGCACACTTTCATTAAAAATCTGGTAATACCTCAGAAAGGATATGTTACCCCATTGCACACTTGTCCTCCAGGACTAATGCACAGTATGTATACTACAGACGGTTTAAATTTGCCCACTCACCTTTGAATTCCAACTGGACATTAACAAGGCCAATATTTATTGCCCATCACCAACACCTTGAAATACTATTAACAAGGGCCTGCTTTACCAGATCATCGAGGCTGGGTGTGACTTTGCAGTGTACAAATCCACAGCTAATGTTGATGCCAGATGCCACTTCCATGTAGGTAACAGCAGAGACGTGCAACTAAGGAAGTGGCATTTGGATTAAGATTAACAGCACAACTGTCCTTATCTGAAGTTTCTGCTCCATTAGCACACAATGCCAAGATTTACTCACTTTACAGGAAAATTTAAGTTTTAACTCTTCAGTTTAACCAAACAATTTAAAGCTACGTCCCAAAATACTGGTGGCACAAACTACTGAAGTTCAAAGTGCAGCATACAAAAAGCAGAAGATTTCAATAATTTTAGTTAAATGGGTCAGGGCTGCCTGCATGCCAAGTTTTCAGACTGGTGCCCATCACAAACAAGACAGTATGCCTTCAGTAAAATCATGCAACTGTGTTGCATTCATCATAATGACATTGTTATTAGGAACATAGCTTCTTCATAACTTTGAGCCTCAAGTTAATGTAATATTGCAAAAAAATGTTCCCACTTAGCCAAATTTAAGACAGCTGGATCCATTTATAAATAGCCTAGTATTTCCTCATTAAGCTATTTCCAAATGCTGATCAATGCAAAACTATCAAATAATCTTACAAAAATGATTAGGAGATTCAAATCTTCAGTAGAAGCATTAGCAAAAGTTGATAATTAGAGTTTTAGTTTACTGAGGAATGCAATATGGGTGCCTCTTACATTCCTTAGGGTTATACTTCAGGCCTCCCAATAGCCCATGGGAGATAAAGGAACAGATATGTAGCAAGATTGTGGAAAGATATGAAAGCAACAGGGTAGTTATAAGCAACTTTAATTTCCCCAATATTGACTGGGAGTTCTCTAGTGCCAGAGGCTCAGATAGGGCAGAAATTATTAGATGCATCCAGGAGGGTTTCTTGAAACAATATCTTGATAGTCCAACCAGAGAAGGGGGTGTACTAGACTTTGTATTGGAAATGAGCCTGGCCAAATGACTAAAATATCAATGGGAGAGCATTTTGGAAACAGTGACCATAACTTTCAGTTTCCATGCAGTAATGGAAAAGGATAAGACTGGACCTCAGTAGAAAGTGCCAAACTGAAGAAAGCAGATTAGGAGCAGCTGTTATTGAGCAAGTCCAGATCTGATATGTGGGAGTTAAAGTCCAACTCCCACTGGTCAGAATTCAGAACCAACATGTCCCTGTGAGGAAGGCAGAAAAGGTCAGACAACCTTACATGACATGAGCCATTGTGAATTTAGTCTAAAAAGAAAGCACAAGTTTAGGAAGCTGAAATCAGACTGGGCCCTTGAGGAATATAATGGAAGCAACAAAGAACTTAAAACAGTACATCAGGAGAGCTAAAATAGACCATGAAATGACCCCAGCGAGTATGATTACGAAGAATCCCAAGGCATTTTATAGATACATTTGAAAAGAGGGTAGTCAAGGAGAGAGTAGCTTCATTCAAGTGCTAGAGGAAGTGGACAGGATACTAAATGAATACTTTGCATCGGTATTCACCAAGAATGAGACGGGGATAATAAGATTCGGAAGGGACACGTTGATATTCTATGTATGTTAATATTGAGGTGGGTGTGTTGGGTCTTTTGAAGAACTTTAAGGTAGGCAAGACCCCAGGGACTGATGGGATCTGTCCCAGATTATTGAGAGAGCAAGGAGATGAGATTGTTGGGGCCTTGACAGAGATATCTGCATCCTCTTTAGCTAGAGGTGAGGCACAAGCAGATTGGAGAATAGCCAACATTATTCTTTTGTTTTTTAAAAAAAGGGCAAAAGGGACAAACCAGGAAATTATAGGACTGTAGCTCACACATTCATGCCGACATGTAGAGATCATTTGCCCATTACTTCTCCAGACTCCACCTCTGCCTGGAAAATATTAAAAAAGAATGGTAGAAACAGACTCTGAAGGAGGCATCAAAAGGATATACATTTGCTAATGACACAAAGTAGGAAAGTTTGAAGAGGACATGGAAACTACAAAAGGAATATAGATATGTAATGTGTGGACAAAGAGCTGGCAAATGGAGCATAATGCAGGAGAGAATGAAACTGCTCATTTTGACAGATAAAATGAAAAGATGCATACTATATAAATGAGTGTTTGCAGCACTATGAGATGTAGGGGACTTGAGGTACCATAGTGCATGATTTACAAAAGACAAGGTGATTAGTGCTCAGATACAAGTGATTTTGAAAGTTAGCAGAACATAAATGTTTATTGCAGGGGGAATTGAATGCAGAAGTTTGGAGTGGAGTTGGGGGTGGAAGGCAGAGAAATGTTATGCTTCAATTATACAGGGCTATGGAAGACCACACAAGGAGTACTGTAAGCAGCACTGAATGATCTTACATAAAGAAGGGTGCTAATGTGTTGGAAGTTTGAAGATATACTGGACTGATGCCTGGAATAGGCAGGGTTATCTCAGGATGAAAGATTGAACAGGCTATATTTGTACCCAATTAAGTTGAGATGAAAGCTGACTTGACTGAAAGGTACAAGCTCCTGAGGGGTTTTGACAGAGGATGAGAAGACATTTGCTCCTGTGGGAGAATCTAAAACAAAGATCACAATTTAAAAACAAGGGGCAAAATTCTCTCAGAATGTCAAAGATCTCCAGAGCTCTTAAAGATTCTGTTTCTACCATTCTTATAAAATATTTATAGGGCAGAGGTAGAGTCCTGAGAAGTAGTGGGCAAAAGATTGCTGCAAGTGGGCATGAATGTGAGAGTTACAGTCAGACTAACATTATTATTGAATGGCAGAGCAGGCTTGAGGGGCAAAGTGGCTCACTCCTGCTCCTTGCTCTCAAGTTTCCATGTGACCAGCCCTCTATCCAAGTTGGCAACAACTGACAATTAAGAATTTTCAAAACAAAAGATGCAGGGGCAATATTTCACTATTTTTATGTTTAAATGGATGTCAAACAAAACCTCACTTGGGGAAGATTCACTTTAGCATTTCACAAAATTACAAATCCAAACATATGGTCTTTCTGCACGTTTACTTTCTACATACAAAATCAACTCATGATTCATATCCACCCTTGGCTTACTCACTTACCCTTAACCTTTGAAGAGACTGGAGAAGCATATGCAACATGACTTCTGGTTCAACTAGGGGATACTGCCACAATATCCTCAGGTAATTGATTAGACATTGCAGCAGGAGGCAATGTCAGCGCGTGCCGAATGCAGTTTCTACTTGGATGCATCTGATGTCACTAAACCCAAGGCAAATTGCTCCAAAGCTCAACTCAGTAACCCAGGTGCTGTCTTTCACATGAAACAATAAACCAAGTCGCTTTGGTAGGCAAATTACTAACAGAGACAGCACCCTAGGACTCTACTTGTACTTCTTAAGAGGTCCTGAAGCACTTTCCAGCCACTCACATAGAAATCGAAGTCTCTTTCCCCCTCCCTTTAGGGAAGTTGAAGAATTCTTTGCTAACATACATTCACAGAATTAAAACAGTGCAGAAGTAACCAATTTGAGCCTGCATCAATTCCACTTCAATCAACTCCAGTCTCCCATTTACCCAGAAAGCCCCACAAATTATTTTCCTTTTGCCTGCCCAGTTCCCTGTTGGAAACCTTCTCCTTCACAAGCAGTGAGTTCTACATTAAAAGATTTTCCCCACATCTGTCTTGCTGCTTATGATCAAAATTCTAAATATGATTCCAACTCGTCAGTCACAAAAAATTCAGTTCCGAAACTGAAAACTTTTTTGTATAAGGTACTTGTATAGAATCTCCATTCCATATTGTCTGCAATATTATTAAATATGCTTATTGCAGCAAGCTAATGTCGACTTCTTCATTGCAGTAGAAGTATTTAGAGTCTACCATCTCTACTTCCACTTGCTTCTTCCAGTTTATCTCCAAGGGCAATGCAAACAATTGTTATTCAGAAGGTGATATTCAAATTACAATGCCTTCAACATTATTGTATCTTTCCAAGAACACAAACATTTTTTTGTTTTGTTACATTCAAGTACACTGTCACAACAGCCTTTGCCGCTAATAACTTGCCTTTCCTGTTTACCTCTACAGAACTGGATTGTTCTCTTCACACATATAGTAGCTGGCTATTCTTTTCCTATATTTATTCTGCTGAAAACAACACAGCATCAAGCTAAACTCAATCTGGTAATTACATGGAATTCAATGCAGTTATATAATTAATCATGAAATAAGTGGGAGCTTTGTAGAACAAAAAATGGTTCCATTAGACCATAAGACATGGGTGCAGAATTAGGCGATTCAACTCATCAAGTCTGCTCCACTATTCGATCATGGTTGATGTATTTTTCCCTCTCAACCCCATTTTCCTGCATTCTCCCTGTCACCTTTGATGCCCTTACCTATCAAGCAGCTATCAACCTCAGCTTTCAATATATCTAATGACAGCCTTCACAGCCGTCTGTGGCAATGAATTCCAGATTCACCACACTCTGGCTAAAGAAACTCCTCCTCATCTCTGTTCTAAATGGAAGTCCTTCTATTCGGAGGCTGTGCCCTCTGGTCCAAGACCCTCCAACTACTGGAAACATCCTCTCTGCGTCCACTCTATCCAGGCCTTTCAATGTTAAGTAGGTTTCAATGAGATTCCACCCCCCTCATCCTTCTAAACTTCAGGGAGTACAGGC
>JARFYF010000050.1:24327274-24338831 GCA_030265395.1 Rhina ancylostomus | reverse complement strand
ACTGCTGTGGTTCAAGAAGGCAGCTAACCACTACCTTCTCAAGACCAACTAGGTAAGAACAATTAAATGCTGGCTGAGCTGGAAAAGCCCACATCCCTTGAATGAATGAAAAAAACAGGATTTCTGATTGGAAATTGCATGATCCACTTCTGAAATAATATAGTTTTTTCTAATCTTACTTCTAAGTATTTTGGACATTGATTATACAGTCAGCATGTTTCCTTTGCCAATATCTGACTTCATGTTTCTGTGGTTGTAACAATTTTTCAAAAGCACAGTCTTCAAAATGAATTTCTTAAGTGTAAAAATGTTTACTATCTGTGACTTGCTATGTTATTGTTCTATTAATTTACTTAATGTGAACAATCCATTGGGAAGTCTTGAATGATTTCTTGTGCTTCACTACACATTTAATTATCCTTTGTGATATTACAGTCAGAAAACTGGAAATGGTAAGGAACTAATTCAGCTCCTTCTTACCATTAAATTTCCTCTGTATGTTACATTTTTTTTATAAGTACTCAGAATGTTTATGTAACATGCTTTAATTTTATGTGCCCAATGTTTTATGCACTGAGCAATGACTCTCTAGATTAAAATGTCCCATTGGTTTTTGATTTATTTATCTTTCTTCTGTTACTTGGCCACATGCTCTGAACAACTCTAAATGTTGCTGTTGATTTATGTGAAACTTTGTTTTAAGATATGTCATTTCTTAGGAACATGAAGATTAGTCTGGCAAACAGAAAAGTCTCCTCTTATGAGAGGTAAAGAAGGAAGAGGGGATGTCCAGTGTAGCCTTCAGATGTCTTTTGAAAGCTGTTGTGTATTTCAGGGTAAAGAATTCCATTCAGAAGCCCTAGTTGGGGATAAAAAAGATATAAATGGACTGTAAATCATTATCATTTATTGTGTAATTTGTATTCAGCTTGATAAAAACAAATGAAATAGATTTCTGTTTTGTTTAACTAAATTGTCAACCCAAAGCATCGACAAATCCTTTCCCTAAAGCAAAAATAATATGAAGTAATGCGATTTTGCATTCCTGATTCAAGTGCTTGAAATTAAATGTTGATTTCTTTTGCACTGGCCAACTATAATTTCCCTCAATTGTTTGCAAATTTCACAGGAGCTATGGATTTCTTTTTCATTTACACCAACTAATTTTCAATGATGAAACTGTCATTGCACTTTGTGATTGAACTGAACTAACAACAAAATGTTTCACAGATAGTTTCAGGGATTTTGCCAAAATGATCAGAGACTTCTCTGAAATATTTCATTTAATTTCATTTCCAAATGAATGGAAATTAAAGATATAAAATAACCTCAACTCATTTTCATTGTAGGCATTCATTAGATTCAGTAATTTGATATTTCACTGTATATTGTGAATATCACACATTTTGCTTTAGTTTCTTTCCAAATCATGTACAATCTTCTCTTACTCTGGTATGTAATATTACATATTTTATATTAAAATTGCAGCGTGATCTCAGCACATCAATGGTATTGCACCACAAGATATTGCTGTCAATGTAGTAATACAAAATAATTAACAAGTATGAGGTAGCGCTTTACATCATGTGAGGGCTTGTAACTATGGTATCAAAAAACTATCAAATGGAAATCAAAATAACAGCTGATGCTGGAAATCTGAAATAAAAATGGAAAATGCTGGAAACCCTCAGTAGGTCAGGCAGCCTTGTGGAAAAGGAACCAGTTAATGTTTCAGGTCACAGACCCTTACTCAGAACTGGGAAGCAGAGAAAACCACTGGTTGTGCTATTTATCTTCATTGATATTCTGTGATGACAATGATTCATTCAGTTCCATTTGGAATTCCTCAGATCTTGGAGCAATCCATGCCTGCATTCAGAAAAACGTGGACAAATATCCAGACTTGGACTGATAAGTGACAGGTAACATTTATGCTACACAGTGCCAAATAATGGATATCTCCATCAAGGGAGAGTCTAACATCTCCACAAAGCAAGAAAAGGCATTACTGTCGCCAAATTCCTCATCTTGGGTTGGGGAAGGTCTGAGGGAAATGGGGATGTCACAAATGCTCGGAAACTTAACTGGACTGAACATACAAATAGCATGGATAGAATTGGTCAGAGGTTGAGCATTCTGTAGTGACTGACTCGCAAAACCTTTTACCAGCTACAAGGCACTTCAGGACTAAAGCAGAATACTCTCCACTTGACTGGTTGAGTGTAGCTCCAGCATCACTCCAGAAGCTCAAGACCACCCAGAAAAAACAACTCACCTGATTTTAACCCTACCTACTTCCTTGAACATTCATCGCATCCACCACTGGTACGTCCGTAAGATCAGCTGCAAGCAATTTACGATAGGTTCTTCAACAGTATCTACCAAATCCACATCTCTACCATCTAAAGGCAAGGGCAGCAGGCAAGACACCAAGACCTCCAAACCATCCATGGAAATGTGTTGCTCTGCCATCATTGTCATTGGGTCAGAATCCTGGAACCTCCTACATGAAGGAACCCACTCGGGAAATTCCTTCACCACATGGATTGCAGTGATTCATAAAGCTGCCTCACCACAACTTTCTCAAAGGCAGCTAGAAATGGCAATAATTGCTGGCCTTACCTGTGACCCACATATCCCAGAAACTAATGAAAAAGAACAATGAATGAAGTCATTTATTGGAGGAACATAATGATGATTTGGTAGAATCACTTTTAATAAATAGAAATGCCGAAACATCATAATTCATTGCCTGGTGATATCATGTGGATAAATAAACTTACCTTTTCTCAGTGCCTTCCTGCCTATTTTACCACCTGAAGAAAAAAATATTGATATCTTTGTCCTGGTCAGGAGGTTTCTGGCTATATACCCCACTCCTGCAACTCCCAACCCCATTCCATTGCCATTGCAGGACATATATTCTGGATTGTTCCCAACCCAAAATGAAAGGAAGAATCAACAATGAAATACCACAAACATTCTTTAAATATAACAGCTGGAGTAAGGATACCTTCAGTAATTAGAGGTTGCTCCATTTTGGAATTTCAAACAGCCTCAAAAAAAATCTATTGTTGCAACAGGGTATGGATACCTTCCAAAGCTGACTGAAATGTGACCTTGCAATTATCAACTGCTTGGTTTGTACATTCTGTATTGACAGTGGCATAAAACAGATGCAATGCAAACAAGCAATATATTTATAATGCAAATGCTGGTACAAACTGATTGATTCTATTGGAGTATTTACTGTTTCTTAAGCATCTTTTCCCATAGGTGTCTCACATATTCAGAAGGGTATGTAAATTGTTATATATGTATATAAATTTAAATTATATACTCTTAAGCCCATAAGAACTCAGAAAGTAGGCTCTCTGTACCCTACATGTTTCTCAGTGGCCTTTTGTTAGAGACTGATTAATAGGACTCTGTGCAGATATGCAGATGGATCTCCCACCTCTGTGACATAAAATTGTCCTCCCGTGAACCTAGTAGCATTTCCACTAGACTTGGAGTAACAGTTCTTATGTATAATAACTTATCTGGAAGTTGTATATCAACCGCCTTTTGACTGACTGACTGTAACCAGCAGTGTGCTAGCATAAAGCAAAATAAGAAAGGGTTTAGAGACAGCAGGGCATAGATTTACAGGACACAAAATTCAGCTCCAGGGGGCTGGTTCCTTGCATGCTATGCGTGTTAAATTAATACAAAACGACATCTGGTTCCTTGCATGTCTAAGGCACAAGTCTCACTGGATGCCGCTTTGGTGAAGGCATTAACGTGAGTACAGCTACTACTTTCAGATACAATCCAGAGGAAGGAAATTATGTTGACAGGAGACACAAGAGACTGCAGATGGTGGAATCTGGAGCAAAAAAAAACAAACTGTTGGAGGAACTCAATGGACCAAGCAGTATGTGGAACATTAATTCCTTGCACTATTATTTTGTAAGTCGTCATTCCCAATAACATCTCTTAAACTCACATGGTTGGACATATGTTCAATAACAAGAGTGATTCCCTGCCAAAGATACTGAAAGCTATCAACTACTTTCAGATAGGATGCTGGTTGATTTCTACTGCTTGCCACCAGCTTTGTACAAATGTTTTCTGCTCTCTGCAATTTATTAAAATTACTAAGTTTTACAGGATTGCAGTACATTGGCTACTGCAGGAAACCTGTTGTTTCTAGTATGGTGCCTTCACAATCATTCCCCTCAGAGTGCATCACGACTGGGAGAAAAAGTAATGAGCATGGATAACAGGGTGATTTGCTGGAAGATGGGAGGTGTAGTGGGAGGAGCCCTCAGCAAGAATCCATAGGGGTCCAAGTGTCCAAGGAGCAATTACCTGAACCAAAAAATTGGAACAATTGATGACATTACTGTCCCAATCTCAGAGTAGAGTAAGGACCATTCTGCAAGTGATGGTCACTGTCAGATTGCAGTTGGGAATATTTGGAACACTGTATAGTGTATGTACTATTGTATAAAGGTGGCCACTCTCCATCTTGGTTTAAAGAAAATTGACGATACTTTAGATCTTTGTCAAAAATGGGATTAATGTAGGATTAGTGTAAATAGGTAGTTAATGGTCCATGGGGACTCGGTGGGCTGAAAGTCCTGTTTCCATGCTATTTCCCTCTATGGCTCCATGATTCAAGCTAAGAGCAACAGGCAAATGAGCAGAGGGCTTTTCCGGGTTTGCAATCTCCCATGGTGTAGAGTGCAACCACATGTGCACAAATCACATTGTAAACATCACAGGTCAACACTGAGATGTATCTCAACCAAAAAAAGATCCCATCCTATCAATGTCCAGTTGGTTCATGTCCATGCACACAGTATGTCTTGTAAGTTAATACCCAGTATCCTGGTAACAATCCACAATATTGACATACTGTGGCCTGCAGCAAACTACTTCATCTGAGTCCTCTGCAGCAGAATTCACGTGTAAGCTGTCCTTCCAGAGAGCTCCCCTGCGCTTCTGTGGTACCCTGGGCCATTGAAAAGGCTACAAGTCAAGTGTCCAGTGATTCACCAGGCACATGTATCACCTTTAGACATGCCTCTAAGTTATGCACAATCTGTATTTGGACTGGTGGTTGCGACAATCAGATCGTGAATGCATTTCTGCATTTCATGATGGCAATCACACATTGACTGCTCTCCACCTGCTCTTCAATTCCCACTGCCCGGCTAGCTTACGCTCTGAAAGGAGGAAGGTTCAAAGGGTAAGTGCGTTGAGGTTAAGTGGTAGAGTGAAATTTAAGGGATACATGCTTAAACCATCTGCAGCTTATGAGATGAGGGAGCAGAGGGACTGGGGGTGCCCAGACCTAGCACAGCCTCAATAGAGGCTGCTCCAGGATAGTGAGTATTTTCTCTTCCACTTAGCCAAGCCTGTTCCCTGCAGATTAGCTGTTACCACCTTTCATTTTATGCTGCTTTGTCCTTCAAGAGAGCAGAATGAGTGTAAGTGAGTGCCACATAATGTACTTATGTGATTTGTTTGTCTGGCAATGTTTGCAAGTTGTGAAATGGGGCTACAGCGGACCTGGCCAGGAATCTGTGACCTCATTGATTTCAACTGGGGATCATTGGGTTGTGGAGGAAGAAATAAAGGGGAAGGTGAGTTTCCTTTTTTCAAACTATTTTGGTTTTGTTTCATATTTTAATTATTTAATTAAGTTCTTATAGCTAATTTTATATACATGAAATTCTGAATATCAAGCTATTCAGATATTTAAAAACACTCACAGCTTTGACAGAGAAGTTTTGGGACTAAGAGTTCTTCAGTCCACCGTTAGATATTCTGCCATTTAGACCATGCAACTGGAGTTTGGGACATTTTGGGCCAGGAAAGTATCTCCTTTGAATCCGGGCCTGGTAAGTTGGGATGTGGAATTCTGCTGACAATGATTGGAGCAAAAGGTCTTATGCCAGCAAGATCTGATCCATTATGTCCAAGGGCTTTGGAGTGGAAGGGAAAACTGGAGATGAGGAGAGGGCTTGCAAAAATGGACCAACCAAGAGTAGACTCAGTGGTAATGGGGAAGATGGTGCTATTAAAAGGAAGGAGAGTTCCTGAGGAGAGGGGGCCATTTAAAATATAAGAAAACATACATGGCATAAAGTGAAGTTGAATTGTCTGTAGGTTAGTAAAAATGATATCAGAGGAATGGTGTTAGACATTATGGACAAGATGAGCTCATAGAGGGTATAAAATGAAATAAGAAAAAAAACAAGAATAGAGCATGGGTCCAAAGTGAAAGTGGGTTGAGCAAGTTTAGGTTCATAGATGAAAGGATGAAGGAAGACCCAAAGACATTTGGTCTTAGTAATAAAATAACCCAGGAACTTCTGTTTCATGTGGCTAAATCATTTGTTTGGAGTACCCATCAGGATTATACCACCTAATGTAATTTTGACAGATTGATTCCCATTTCTAAACTTTTTTAGATTGCTTTTCAAGGGCAAAAATGGGTCTACTGGTTAAGAGTGTTTACTTAAAGATACAGAGACATGTTCAAATTATGTTGTTTCAGGTTTAAATTCAGTTAGTTAAATGACTTGAGGTAACAAGTTAGAATCACAGGTAAAAATCCATCTGCTTACTTGGGAAAGGAAATCTGGGACCTGTACTTGGTTACCATGACAATACAACTAAAAATAAAACAGGATGAACCATACTTAGGCACCAAATTCAGACAATAACTAAGGCACATCCAGCCAGTCGAGGATCCACCACAGGGGTCCTGTTCCTAAGTTTAGAGAACTATCACACAAGAATTCATCCATTGTTTTTTTTTCATTAGTTTTTGGGCTATGTGGGTCACAAGTAAGGCCAGTGATTTTTGCCATTCCTAGCTGCCTTTGAGAATGTTGTAGTGGGGCAGCTTTATGAATCACTGCAATCCATGTGGTAAAGAAATTTCCAGAGTGGGTTCATTCATGTAGGAGGTTCCAGGATTCTGACCCCATGACAATGATGGCAGAGCAACACATTTCCATAGATGGTTTGAACCTTGGAGGTCTTGGTGTCTTGCCTGTCCAGATGCTTCAGAGCTGAATGTAGGGCCAGGGAGATAGTGTCCACTTTAGACCTGTTTCGGTGATAGGTGAGTTGCAGTGGGTCTAGGTTGTCTGGTAGGCTGGAGTTGATGCAAGCCATGACCAGCCTCTCAAAGCACTTCATGATGGTGGATGTCAGACCCACTGGTCAGTAGCCATTGAGGCATGTTACCTTGCTTTTCTTCAGTACCGGGATGATAGTGGTCTTCTTAAAACAGGTGGGAACATGAGCTTGAAACAAGGAAATATTAAATATATCTGCAAATACTTCTGCCAGCTGATCAGCACAAGATCTGAGCATATGGTCAGGGACACCATCTGGGCCAGGTGCTTTCCTTGTGTTCACTCTCCAGAAGACTGATCTTTCATCCTCAACGGTGACCACGGGTTCAGTTGCATTGGAGGGTGGGTGGTGACAATCCACTTCCCTTCTGTTCAATGCACATGGAATGAATTAAGTTCATCAGGAAGGGATGTGCTGTTGTTAACTATGCAGCCCATCTTTGTCTTGTAGCCTGTTATGGCATCTAAGCCCTGCCATAACTGATGGCTGGTCTGGGACTCTACTTTGAGTTGGTATTGCCTCTTGACATTCCTGATAGCTTTCCGAAGGTCATATCTCAATTTCTTGTACAGATCAGGATCACCAGATTTGTGTGCGGCAGTCCTCGACTTCAGTAGGGAGTGGATCTCCCGGTTCATCCATAGTTTCCTGTTTGGGAACATCCATATTGTTCTCTTTTGTACACAGTCCTCAATACACTTGCTGATAAGGTCTGTGATGGTGGTGGCATACTCATCTAGGCTGGTAGCTGAGTCTTTGAACATGGACCAGTCTTAATCAAAATCCAATATTCCAGCATGTGATAAGCTAATCAAGTGGGTTCCATAAATGTGCAAGCTGTGAGAAGAAAGAGACTGGAAGGGCTACTATGTATTTTTATTGCAGTTTATAAATGTCTCTTCTCTGACCCCCTGTGGTTTTAAAGTATCAACAAGACCTTGAACTTCACAACACGGTAACAACCTAGACTCCAAAAAGTCAGAATTCATCCCGAAGTCTGAGGAAATGCAAAGTTCAGATGGTTATTAAGATAAAACACATTAAATAGCACCTCAAAATGCAAACCACATAGAGCAATTTCAATAGAAACTCCACTGTGTGTCAAGGATCAATTTGTTTACAGAATGGTACTTCATCAGTATTGTGGTGAACTTAGACTATCAAAAGAAATTAAAGAGGGAGGTGGGGAAATGAAGTCTTGGAATTTATATTTTCTCACCAGAAATATAACTCTATTTTAACTGTTTTCCCACTTGAAATGTAATAAATGTTCATTATAAATATGTGCTGGATTGAAATTCTATTTTATCCCACCTGAAATATAATTCAACTCTGATTATGCT
Organism: Rhina ancylostomus; assembly: GCA_030265395.1. Classification (NCBI taxonomy): domain Eukaryota; kingdom Metazoa; phylum Chordata; class Chondrichthyes; order Rhinopristiformes; family Rhinidae; genus Rhina; species Rhina ancylostomus. Next base: position 24,330,348 of record JARFYF010000050.1, on the reverse strand, counting down.
AAAGGGTTAAGACAATTCAACCACAAGAATACTACAATCAGGATGGGTGACCTGCTCCACTGAAATCATGCTGCATCGAATCATCAGCAGGCCAAGCACATGAGATGTTCGTCAGTGTGCAGGGCTAGATCATAGCACAGAGTAGTAGGGAAATGAGGTGTCATAATGTCAGACTTCCTCCTGTGTCATAATAATTCCATAATTCTGTCTTTCTCTAATGAGGAACTCACAGGGATTCAGTAAGAAAGTTCTTCATTGAATGGCATTGTAGCCAGCACTAAGGAAGATGACCATGGTTGATAAAGATGATTCTTCTTTGTCCCATGTCATTGGCACAGGAGTTCATCTGGTCCAAGAGCTTTTGCCTGACCATCTTCAATGGCTTCATCAATGAGCATCACAAGTTCAGAAGTAGGAGTGTTTGTTGAAGGCTGCAGAGACTTTAGTTCGATAAACAACTTCTCAAATAATGAAGCTGTTTTACTTGGATAAAAATTAATATGCCATTACTGCATTGTGTATTATGTCAGCAAAAACACTGGAACAATTTGCCAAGGTTTCTTTGCTAGCACCCTCCAAACCTGTGACCTCTACCATCTGGATGAACAAGGGTTGCAGGTACGTGGGAAAACCATTATTTACAAGTTCTGTTCCAAGTCATATACTAATGTTTCATGGAAATATATTTTTTGCTCCTTCATCATTGCTGGGCTAAAATCCTGGAAAACCCCACACCACAGTACAGTGGGAGCACCTATATCACAAGACTGCAGCAATTGAAGAAGGTTGCTAACCATCACCTTCTCAAAGGCATTTAGGGTTGGGCATTAAATGTTGAACTTGCTAAAACCCAAAAACGAGAAGAGGGAGTTACAAACAAAATTGTTCAATGGTGACCTCTGGTGGATTTTTTTAAACAAAGAGTTTTGATGTTTAAAATTCAAAGAATAGTACTGACTCGGTATTAACACAATTTAAAGATAATCAATATTGCATAAGGTTAAATATATATGAACTATTAAATTGTTGGCTTTGTTGAAAGTTAATGGGGTAGATCTGGATTTTGGGGCATCACGGAAAGCAGCCTCCCCTCCACGGACTTTGTCAACATTTCTTGCCGCCTTGGTAAAGCAGTCAACATAATCAAAGACCACACCACCCCTGTCATTCTCTCTTCTCTCCCCTTCCTCTGGCCAGAGGAAGCACGTACCACCAGGCTCAAGGACAGCTCCTATCCTGCTGTTATAAGACTACTGATTCTGAGACATCAAATCACCAGTGCCACTTTTGCTGAATGATCAGAGGTATATGCAACTGTCAGTCATCAAATCTTGCTTTAGAAAATTTACGATATAATGAGGAACCATCAGTTAGTCTCTGGAAAGAAATGTGAATTTGGTAAATGCTTACAAAAGAAAGAAAAACATCACTGTGGTAACAGCCTGTTCAAATTATTATCAGAAGATGGCAGTATTTGTTTTTTTTGTCTTTAGGGACATTATTTTACAAAACAATTACTTATCACAAGAATTACTGTAAAACAAGAGTAAAGATCTACTTTATGGGTATTTTTAGAAAAAGCTGAAATGTGTAGAAGATGGTGTGTGGGATGAAGGGGCAACTTGTTACCCTGTGTAATTTATGCTCTGGTTTGTCTAATAGGCTTGGTAGGATTCAACTTTTATTTTCCAAATCATGATTTGTAGGTATCTGTACTTTCATGTCCATATTTTAATAAACCGCATTGGTCACAAAATTGTAAAACAATTACACGGTTAATGGAATAATTAGGGTTTCATAACTTGAATCTTTTTTTCTTCAAGATGACCGAATTCCTTTCAGCAAAAAGCCAGATGTATTTTCAGCTCAAGAAAGGTGTTTTCCTGAATTTGAAAAGGAGAAAGTGACTTATACACCAGTGTGACTTGCATTCTAGAATTTATGGCATGATACCAACTTCACTCAAACCTTTTCTACTTTGTTAGAGTTGCAATCCACTTAGAAGTGAGACTGTGTTTGTTTGTTATATTTCCGTCTTGATTATGAGATAAATTGAGCTGGCTGTATCTGGTGGTTCTGAAAGGAACATTAAAGGTTCAGTCATTCTTAAGCAAGTCAGCCCCAGACATACAAGGGCTTGCTGTTTGGACTGAGTGACAGAAACCATGGTATTTCTGCAACTATAAACCCAGGCTTTCAGAAAACTGCCTCTCCAATCATCTGGCATTGGTTTGGAGACCCCATTCATTTCAATGGGGAATCTTGGCCTGAAGAATTGGAAAGATTATGTAATTATTTAAAAGGATTTTAATCCCATTTGGTGTTTTTATTGTCTGTAAGTATTTAAATCTGTTCTTAATTGACATTATTATGGATTTTAAAGAATACTTTAAATATTTTTTAGAGGCAGGACATGAATGTGGCAGGCCAGATATAGCATGATATGTGCCCACTTTTCCCATGTGGATTATGATATTCTGTTATCTTTGAACATCAAAGATAAGAGGTACAAAGTTTGGATTTAAATCAGATATTTACTTTGCATGTCTGCATTGACTCATTCAGTTCACCATTGATGTTCTGGATCTGGTGAGGTTATAGGACACAAACAACATGTTCACAAATTGTGGATTGAGCTTGAGCTGACAGTAATGTCTTGCTTGGTGGTCATAGAGTAATACAGCATGGATATAGACCCTTCGGCCCAACAAGTTCATGACAACCATGGTGCCTACTCAGCTGGTCCCAATTTCCCATGTTCAGCCCATATCCCTCTGAGCCCCATCCCTCCATGTACCTATCCAAGTGCTGCTTGAATGATACTATTGTACCTGCCTCAACTACTTTGTCTGGCAGCTTGTTGCATGTACTCACCAGCCTTTGTATGGAAAAAGTTGCCCCTCAGGTCCCTTGTACACCTTTCCCCTCTCACCCTAAATCTATGCCCACTAGTTTTAGACTCCCCTACCCTGGGAAAAGACCGCTACCATCCACCTTATCAATACCTCTTATAATTTTAAACATTTCTACAAGGTCGCGCCTCATTATCCTACATTCCAAGGAATAAAGACCTA
>JARFYF010000050.1:24308360-24323434 GCA_030265395.1 Rhina ancylostomus | reverse complement strand
AAATTTTTTAATTTTATTTACAGCGTGGTAACAGGCCCTTCCGGCCCAACAAGTCCGCGCTGCCCATTTTAAGCCCCATATTAACCTACCTGTATGTCTTTAGAATGTGGGAGGAAACCGGAGCACCCGGAGGAAAGCCACGCAGATACAGGAGAACGTACAAACTCCTTACAGTGACGGGAATCGAACCCCGATTGCTGGTGCTGTAATAATATTGCGCTAACCACTTCACTACAATGCCGCCCTATTCTCTGAATAGGTTCTGAAGGGAGTATGAAAATATTTATTTTCTTGATCACATTTTGCATTTTTTTTAGTTGTTTTACATGACATCAGGACCTCTGTTATTTCTAGTAAGGAAATGTGGGCAAAATCTTCTTCTTGAATCACTACAATCCTTCTGGTGAAGGTATTTTACAATATAATTGGGTAAGGAGTTCCAGGATGTAGACCCAGAAATGATGAAGGAACAGTGATATGTTTCCAATTCAGGATGATGTGCAACTTCATGAGGAACCTGCATCGGTGGTGTTCCCATGTGCCTGCTGCCCTCGTCCATCATGGTGGTAGAGGCTGAGTGTTTGGGGAGTACTCTCAGAGTATCTGATGATTAATTGCATTTTGTAACTGATACACTTTGCAACCACATGAGAAATGGATAATAAAATTTGTATATGCAAATTAAATCAATGTGAGTGTTTAATTAATGGAGGCAAAAGTAGATAAACCTAAAATATAGTTCTGATTATATAGAATTTTTACATTTCCTTCAGCATTTTAATTTATGAGTTAACTAAATTCTGTGGGCATTCAGCCATTTCAGTCTGTAATTAATTGGCCTAGTACTGGAATACCTGATTTTTTTCCCCTGAGGAATCAATTCCAGACAAAACACTTAACTGCTTGAGATAGGAACAAAAAGCTAAATACACATTTAGATTTTATGCTGCAAGCCCCACAAGATAAGTATGAGTCATCATGCTTTAAGTTGTTTGACTTATTTAACATCCCACACACTATGCAAAATGCCGCAGCACCAATTTTGCTGCTTAATTAAAATATAAAATACAGTTGCAATGATTAACTGATTGCAGGTGTCAGATAAAACTTAGATTTCAACATAGGCAAGGAGAGTATTAATTCATAGAACAGTCAAAGCTTNNNNCACGTTTGAGCATACAGAGTAGATATTTTTCCACAAAACCAATGGATGAAGTAAGATAATACTGACTCATACAAATTCAGTTAAGATGAAGTGTTACTAATGTACTATGTGTATTGGTATGGAGCTTAGATATGCATAGTGCACTAAAATATAGCCTGCAGCTTTGGTGGGAAAACAAGGAGCTAAAATCACAGCATTATTTAATTATTTTCCATTTATTCTCCTTGTACTTTTCAGAGTTCCGCACATCCTCCATCATTTAACTTTTGATCAATGCTGCCAATTAACATTCAGCCAACATTCTGTTGGGAACAAAGTAAGTAATGTGTTCTTGGAGCAGGTAAAAAATACTTAAAGCTAGAATACTTAAAGGTTCCTTTCTATTCGCATTAAGAGAATTCTGACAAAGTATCGGTAGGAGGAGAGATGGTAGAGATAACGTATGGTATGAAAATTGATCAGCAGAATGTATTGCCTGTGCTTAGGGGAGACGAGCTACTTTATGAATTACATCCCAAGTTGCTAAGGAAAGTTGGGGTGGGTGGTCTTGCCATAAGCTTCAAATCTTCCTCAGATACAGGGGAGGTGATAGAGGATTAGAAACTGTGGATTCTTAGTCTGATTTGTCAGACACATTCCTTCCGAATTCACCTCTTTTTTATTGTGTTTAATTCAGTCCCTGTCTATCTAAAGCTTAGGTTTCTATTGATACTGACTTTCTTGTCTGACTCTTAAGGTAACTCCCAATGTCACTGTAGCCATCTGATTCCTTACCATCTAACCTTCCTCTGCTTGTTTGTACCTCATCATCATATACTGGATACCATCCTGAGCTTTGTACTTGTTTCTGCTATTTCCTACTGCAACTTTTGATATTGCACCTAACTGGTTTCCTTAATTGACAAAATTCAAAATGAAGTACATTCTATTGGACTTAGATGATGTCCTAAACTAAGTGTCCCCTGCTTCAACCTGCTGAGTGTTTCCAGCATTTTCTGCTTGTATTTTATATGCTTTTAATATTGCATTGGTAAGTTCCTGCACTGCTTTTTGTGGAACTCCCCTAAAATAGGAAGTAGATGTTTGCTCAGTGAATTAATTTAAATTTGAGATTGTCTGAATTTGCTAGCCAAGAGTATTAAGAAATCAAGGCAAGTATATGGAGACAGTTCACAGACCAGACTCTTTGAGGGGCCGAATGGTCTTTTGATGTTTCTTTAAATCAACAGGCATGATTTTTAACCATGGTCTTCTGTCAAAATTCCCACATCAGAGTGGGTGGGCCCACAGCCCAACCAGTATTATTCCCCATGCCTCACTTATATAAAATTAATGACCTTTAAATGTCTACTGGGTATGCCAGCTGAAATTTTAGATTATGACAATTGGATGTCGAGTATGCCAATAGGTTAACTTACCTTAGGGTCGTACCACAAGGGGCTTCTAGTATAACTGTATTTTGAAGCCTTCTTTGCAAGTTTGTTTTTCAGTGTAGTGCAGACTTTTCTGCAACTGATAGTCTGTATGTTCTACTTTGCTGGTCTGATATATTTATGTATGATACACATAAATAAATACTTAAATTCACTTGTATGTATTTGTTTACACTCAGTATTTATTACAAACACACTATAAAGAAGAAAATAAAATGCAACCAACTATTTTGGGATTACTTATGCACATAGAAACAAATATTATTGCTTATTGGCATAGTTCATACCAGTATCTTAAACAGAATTTGCTGTATCTAATATGAAAGGCATACTTTTCCCAAATATAATAAATTGAAATAAGGACTTGGATGTTAAGAGAATTATTGAAAGGTTTAGCCATGAAGAGATGTGCCAATGTGAGGCCAGGCCTTTCTATTAGATCTGCATATTTAGGGTTCCTTAGCTCAGTTGCATGCTATGACAATGTGTTTAGCTTTCAAGTTTATGCTTCTTCACCAATGTTTAAATGGTGTTTTATAAAGTCTTACAATTGAAGTGCCTGAAAGTTTATTTAATTTAGCCCTTAAAATAGCACAAGGCATTTTCTCATAAAAATAGCCAATTATCCAGTTAGATTATCATGCTGGGCTTTGTGGCAGGTTTTATCTAATACAGATCAGTTGTACATTTGCCTTTAGCATTTATTAGTCGGATGCTGATAAAACTGAGCACCACCTAATAATCATATCCACTATCTTTACCCTTTCTTTAGTTAAGAGAACTTTCTTCTGAAGACTATTGGTCCACTTTGTAAATCTACAGTATTTCTCAACAGCTTTCATGCTGGAGGGTCTGTTATTTTAAAAGGATTCAGATAATTCTCCTGCCAAAATAAGTCTTGATATAGTACCTATTAATCAGCTTGAAAATCTATAAATTAACACTATATCTATAGATTACTTAACAGTCTGTAGAGTGCAAAGGGAATGCTTCAGGGAGTTAGATGCAGAGAGATCACACTATGCCAAAATCTATAGGCCTTCATAAAAAATTCAAAGTATAATCTTGTCTCTTAGATTCCAGCTGGTAATGTTCATGGTTATAGGCTGCTTGTACAAGCACAAGATATTCACTTCTTTTTTATTTGGTTAATATTGTAATAGTCCTTTTGTAGATGCTGGAATTAAGGTTATTCTAAATAAGGCATGCAGTGAAGTACAAAGTAAATAGTTATATGTGAAGGATGAAATGATATTTGAAAAAAATCTAACCTTGTTCAATAGCACAAGAAAAAGAAACAGTAAAATATGCATCATACTTGATTAAAGATTATCAGCGTACACTTGTATTGATGAAATTTTGTCAGTTTAATTACCTACCGACCCCAAGTAGGATTAAAATCCTTCAGCTTTCATGGATCTTTTCCCAAATAATCATGTTCCTTAAATTCCACACCAAAATAAATTGACTGAAATGAATGACAAGGGTAATAACATGGCAACCTGCTATTTTATCAATATCTCTAGATTAACTTCACTCTTTAGGCACTCCAAAGGCATTAGAACATTTCAGCCTAACAATTGTGCTGTTCGAAATGGAGCAGTTCTCTCAGTCAAAGAGTGAATGACGCAGAATGTCAGTGAGTCACCAGATCCCCTGGGAAGAGACATTTTCTCAGCTTTATTCATTCTTGATAGACCTACGTCATGCTTTGCTATAAAGCGTTAGTCGATTACACTAGACGGATCAAGCCTGAAAAATGTCAGCCAGAATGCTTATTACTTCAGTGTTTATGTATTCTGTGGTTGTTAGTTGAACCTTAGCTGTTGTCAACAGAACACTGCAATGAGGAATGAATGCAAATCTTTCTTGGAGTTAAAAGCACTAGAACATTATCACATTTTCTCCAGTATGCCAGCCCATTTTTCTGGTCCACATCATGCAGAATCTAAATCAAAAAGGAATATTGAACACTCAGAGAGCTGTGAAACAGCCAAATAACATGGCTCCTTTCAACTGGTTTTAAGTAAATGTGTTGTTGAAAATTCTCTATCTCATGGTAATTTGAGGGCAAACTTTTAATATCCTGTTCAGATAAACGGGGACAGCTCAGTGATGTGTCAGTAATATCACAGCAAAAATCCTTAAAGCTGCCAGTAACAATTTAATGGGAAGATGAATACTGAATGAATGTTTGGCAATCTAGCATTGTCCCTAAGTCAGAAGCAATAATACAATTGATTGATATTTGTCCAGTAATCCAATCTTTTTCCCAGTGGTAGATGCCACAGTAAGTTGTACAGATGAGGGCAAGAAATTAAAAAGAGCCACGGACTTGATTTAGTGTATGGCAGATGGAGTTCAATGGTGGGAAATGAAAGTTCATTCAATCTGGATCTCAGAAAAACAAAGTAAAATACCCTTTTAACAAGAAACTAAACCAAGGACCGGATAAGTCATGCTCTCTGTGAAGCCAACTGACTTTGAGAAAATTAGCCTTTGAGGAATGGAGGGAGAAACTTAAAACACATACAATTCTGAAAAGCAGTTCTATTTCATAAAATGTACAAAAACAAACTTTCATGCTAGTGTTGCTCAGCATCTGATACAACAGACTTGTTTTTGAATCCAGAACATCAGAAACAGTTGCCTGTTTGGATTCAGATCATTTCATTCCAGTGGCATCTAACTTCCTTAGAAAATGTATCTTCTGTGCCTAGTGAAAGGCATGTGGGATTGCACATATTTTTCATTGTAATTTATTACAATATTGCCTCTAGAACTGGTGTCAGATATAAAGTAACGATAGGCTGCAGTGGTAATTAGTGCCTAATGACCTAATAGTGAACTTGTGTACCAGCCACATTTTGCATCACACAATAATAAATTACCCAAACAGCAAAAAAAAATCTGCAGATGCTGAAGATCTGAAATAAAAGCAGAAGATGCTGGAAATACTCAGCAGGTCAGGCCTTGGTAGACAGGAAGAAACAGAGCTGATATTTCAGGTCAATGACCTTTCAGCAGAACAAATTTTATTCCTACCACTACATCTCGAAATCTTTATTGGAAGTATTACTATGGATAAAAATGGCAAACTTAAATTTCTCAAGTATTCTATAAGAGTTCAAGAGTATAACATTTAAGAGAGATCTGAGTTGCAACTTTTGCATACAGAGAGTGGTGGGTATACAGAATGAGCTGCCAGAGGTGGGTACAGTTACTTTGTATAAAAGACATTCAGACAGGTACATGGATAGGGAAGGTCTAGCTCAGGTAGACAGCTTGGTCACTATGGATGAGATGGGCCGAAAGACCTGTTTCCGTGCTGTATAACTCTATGACTCCAAAAGATTAATTAATTTGACATTTTAAATAGCACAAGTCAAGACTGATTGATTTGTTTAAAAGCTGCATCTGCAGCCTTTCCTTATGAATTTTGTCTGCATCAAGTCCTCAGCACCATCCAACCCAACTTTTAACAAATAATTAAATGTATTTAACAATTATTCATGCAATAAACAGGGTATCATCTGTTAACAATAGCAGCTAGCCCTGCCAATTCTGTTGAGCGTGATCATATTGAAAAAGAATAGATTAATTTTAACAATGAGTTACAAGAAAATCTAAATTCCTCATATGATGGAAATAGTCTCCATTGGTCCAGGCATGAGTGACAGAAAGAAAAAGGAAAAATAAACCTTCTCTAAATATGTACATTCTATACTTAGCAAGGATCATAAAAACATAGAGTCATAGAGGAGCACAGAAACAAGCCCTTCAGTCCACCAAGTCTACACCAACTATCAGCCACCCATTTTTACAACAATCTTACTTTAACCTTTTTAGTCTCTTCACATTCCCATCGACTGCCCCAGATTTGACCACTCAGTTACACACTAGGGTCAATTTACAGTGGCCAATTAACCCAGCAACTTGTATGTCTTTGGGATGTAGGAGGAAGCCAAAGCACTCAGAGGAAACTAACGTGGTCACAGGGAGAACGTGCAACTTCATACAGAAAGCACTGGAGGTCAGTACTGAACCCGGGTCACTGGAACTGTTAATTCAGAGCTCAACGAGCTGTGTCACCGTGCCACCCAAACTGCTAGAATGTATTCCATAACAGTTGCTTAAGTTGCATCATCTTGTTATTGCTGACGTGTCTCACACACTTACACTCATATATAACTGTACTTTCAACGTAAAAATAAGTATCATTTTGACTTAGGCATAAAAAGGCCAGATAGAAATAAAACTGAAAATTAATTAAAATTCAGGGATATTAAGAGGCATGAACATAACATTGGTGAAACATTTAGGTTTTCAAAACATTCATAAGTCTGGGAAGAGAAGCAAGGTGATAAACAGATAATGTCAGGAAGACACTTCCAGAGGATGAAGTCCAGCGGCCTGAAGCCACAGTCTCCCATTGAGGACACAGTTCTCCAATCTCTTAGAAGCATTTTATTTAAAGCTAATATAAGCAAGGAAAACTGGACCACATGACCAGGTGAAACATTTTTGACAGGATAATAGATGTAAAAGCATTAAATCTGTGACAAAGTTGCTTGATGAGATGGGAGGACTAGGCTGCTAAACCTTTAACAAACCTAATAAATTTTTTACTCAACTTTATATGGTAATTTTTAGGAATTGAACTGAATAGAACCTGTATTTTTTCTGGACGATTTTTAAGGTTAAGGTAAATGTATTAAAACTTTTACTCACACCATGCACTTTTATCTTATTTTTATGAACACTCACATAATTATTTTAGGTATTATTTTGTAGAAATGTGAGATTTCAGAGATGAAAAATTAAGCAATGCTTATTTTTGTGCAGCCTCCCAGTCAATAAGTTTCCAGTTTTCTTGGTTAAATCAAGACTGACCAAACAATGACAAATGCCCAAAGAAATCCAGTTACCGCTTGAAATATTCGTTTCCCCTGATACTACTAATTACAAATGTCAGGGACTTGTACCTTGTCTCTGACATTGCTGGCAGACAGAGGGAGTAATTCTGCTACCCCATTAAAATTGATGAACCAGCTGATCAAGCAAAAACAAATTGCTTATTTGGAAAAGGTAGTTGACACCTCAAGATAATGCAGAGCTCCAACTGTAATAATTGACACAAGGGGAAGTAATGATAATAGGCAAAAGCAAGATGCCAAAGAGACACATAATGACTGAGAAACCTCCTAAGTTTTCACAAGATGAATTCTCTTTAGTTCAAAATGAGTGTGATAAATCACAGCAAAAGGAGAGTAAAAAACACCATGCATCAGACCTTCACTTGGTATTCATACAACTTGCTAAGAATGAATAACGCTCCCTTTTTATTTATGACACAGCTCTTCAAGTTGCATCCTTCAGTAATGAGTACAGAGAGTGTTAGTGCTCTGTTCCCTTCACACCAGAGCCCAATTTGACCAACAGTTGTTATCTTTCAGGGGATTTAACTTGCAACTACGTGAAGTAACATACCTTTCATGCCAAAAGGTTTGACATCCAGTGAATTATTCTTTCCTATAGTCATTGTTATAACAAACTTTGCAATCAAGCTGGAAACAGGAAATCAGAGAAACAAATAATCTGATTTCTGGTGATGTTGGTTCAGAGTAGAATGCAGCCCAGGGTAGCTGGAATAAAATTTAAACATCCCATCACGAAAATGATGGTTAAATCAAAAAACAATCACTAAGCCACAGACCTTTCATCTTGTACAGTTCAGCTGCACATTAAATATCAACGTATGACCTAATAAACTCTTTTGTTATGCACCTGTAAATATGCTTCGGAACAAGTAGTGTTTGTTCCACCAGCGCAAATCATCCTGCCATAAGTGAACTATTCAAGAAGCGTGCATTGTTTGTGTTTATGCATAAACATTAAATCATTTTTTTCAGATGAAATTAATAATATCATATGTCTAATTACCTTTTATTTTACTTCCATGGCACCATTTAAATTTGTCAGATAAAGTGTATGAGTTGGCCTCTGCTATCATAGATGGAAGGTTCACTTTTGATGTCTCTTTCTACAGGAGTTATTTTATCTCCCACAGAGAAGACTTATAAGACAATTGTATCACACTGTGCGCTGCATAATATCAATTCTACAGAGTTAAGGCATCAAAAGTCAATTTCTGTCACTTCACCTTCAGAAAAAGGCAAGAGATTGAAGTCCCAGTTCAAAATAACTTCTGATTATTTAATCAGATATATAAACTTTAGCTATCAATCTATGTCGGGAAGTTGAGACATGGCTTTGCTAAAGAGAACTATCGTCTTGCCAGGAAGCCAGGTTATCATGTTCAGCAAGGCGACTGATTTTGGGTTGAGTACTAAGTGGCACAAGATGGTCTGAGAAGAGCTTTTGTCATCAGCACGAAAATTTAATATTCTTTAGTTTGAAACGTAGTTGAGCTATGATTTTTTTCTGGCACTGCCAGAAACGTGAGATGAAATGGACTGGAGGCGGCTCATGTGGAGCATAAACTCTGACCAATTTGACCTTTCTCTGCTGTATACTGTACCTAACATGTACGAGCTATACCCAAGTGTACTGACCAGCATGAAGTTGGATGATTTGAATTGCACATGAAGATGTCCTTTTGCAGGGGGATAGAATGGGTGAAAGTTTCACTTCGGCCTGGATTACCAGCAGTAATATTAGAATCAGGAAAAATGCAAGCTCCGTGGAAATCTATTAAAATCTTTGTAGTTTGTAAACATTGGTAGAATTTTTATTGAGTAAGCTTCTGTAGAACTGTAGCTTTTAAATCAATTTTTGTCTGTCGGAAGCTGTGATTATGAAGTCTTAATGTTTTTTTAAAAGTTTGGTCCCTACAGACAAGTTTGTGTTACTGTTCCATGACAACAAGATGCTGGAGAGAGGTCTGAGTGCTCCTGCAATATTTGGGAAGAAGTAGTAGACAAAGTGACACCTTAGGACCCAAATGTAACTTGAAGAAAGTGGAAGACCAGCATGGTTATAACAAATGATGGTATGGGAATAGGAGGAGGGAAGCTGAAATATGTTGATGTTTTTCTTTTATTCAAGATAGCACGAGACTAAACCACATATTGCTGATAAAATGTTAACTGGAACTGCAATAAACAAGAAATAATAGGGCATGGTCTCAGTCCAAGCAAACAGCTTTGCATCTGAGTGAATGTTCACAATTGCCTTTTCCTCTTGGAGACAATTATACTTCTTTTCTGGCAGAGCTTCTATGTCCTTGGCACAACAACATAAAACCACTTTATTTTTTGGCATCTTTAATATAACTAAATATTTCAAGGCACTCTGCGTGTTGTGTTACCAAACAAAGTTTGACAATGGGTTGCAAGGGGATATTAAGGCAGATGACTGAAGGCCTGTTCAAAGAGTTGGATTTTAAGAAGCATTTTAAAGAAAGAAATAAAAAAACTTAGACAAGTTTAGTGAAGAAATTGCAGAACCTGGAAACTTAGCAACTGAAGACAAAGCTCCCTGTGCTAGAGCAATTCAAATCAGAAACAAATCGAGAGGCCAGATGAGGAGGAGCACAGTTATCTCATTGGGAGGGGAGTGTTCTTGCTGCTGATGGAGCCAGCCATCCTCTGCTAATCCCTGTGTGCTGCTGCCTTTAGGACCTCCCTTCTGCAGTAGAGAAAAATACTTATCCCTGCTTTTTGCTCTGTCTTGCTTCAGCTACTCATCCTTGTTTTCAAATTCCTCCATGTCGCACGTTAAAAGCTTTCTCCCGTGGATCTCCCCTAACAAAGTCACCAATAGCATCTGAGGTGATTGTACTGAGGTAATAAACCCCACTCTGTTCTTCATAATCTCTTTGCAGCCTTTAACATGATTGAGCAGATCATTGTCCTCCTGCATTTCACCATCATCCAGTTGAGAGGGATCATATTCATCTGGGTACATTCTTACATATTCAGCTGCAGACAGAGAATCATCTACAATGGCCTCTCTTCCTGCACCCTCACTCCCATATTTGATGTTCTCCTCATGACTTTTCTTGCCACTCTTTTATTTCCCATGAATATGTTGCCGCTCGCTATATCATTCGAAAGCAGATTATCAGTTTCCATGCTTATGCTCATGCCACCCAGTTCTACCTTATTCTTATCTCTTGACACCCCATCTGCTTCTAAACTTACAGGCTCTCCTTCTTATAAAGTAATGAGCAGAAATTTCCTCCAGTTAAATACTGGAAAGACCTTCTGATTGGCTTCAGTCCCCACAGACATTCCTTAGCCATCAAATCACCGGGAAATGCTTTAACCAGAATACTTGCACTTTTCACAAGATATTTGACCTGAAATGAGATTTGAACCACATGTCTGTGCTGCCACATATCTGTACCGTCACATATCTGTGCCGCCACATATCTGTGCCGCCACATATCTGTGCCTATTTCTACTGTCCCTACCTCAGCTCATCTACAGCTGAAAGCTTTATGGATGGATTTATTACTTCTAGATTTAATGAGTCCAACAAACTCCTGACTGCCCTCTCTCATCCCATACTCTATAAACTGCTGTTCTTTCTTAATTTATATCAATTCCTGTTCATTGTCACCCCTAATCTTACTGATCCATTCTGGCTTCCACTTAAATAACCACTAACTGCTACACTACCATGCCATGTGGGCACGGAAAATACATGCTATTGTATCTCTGTGCTTCCTCCATTTGTGGCCTCTTGTGCATCCTCACTGTATTACGGGCAGCTGCATCTTCAGTTGCTTTGAATCTAAACCCTTCAATTGCCTCCCTAAACAACTCACCTCTCCATCTCCCCTGTGTCTTTTCAGACATTCTTAAAACCACCAATTTGACCAAGCTTTCTTGTCTCCTGACCTGGTATCTCCTTATAAATGTTGGTGACAACGTTGTTTGATAATTGCTCCTGTGAAGCACTATATTAAAGAAACTTTATAAACACAAAGTTGTTGCTGTTTCTCAAATGACCCTAGAAATAGCAAGCTTTTTCACAGCCTATCTCCACTACTGACATTCTGAATGATTTGCCACTATTTTATTCTGTTTTCATCTAATTTCATCTATGTCAATGCCAATTCTAAGATTACCTCCTGAGGCAAATAAATAAGGCTTTGAAAATGTACCTTCAAAACTGTGAGCTTAAATGTCATTCACCCAAGAATTTTCACTTTGCTTTTATGGTTCATTGTTTGTTCCACAGGCATTCCAATGGGCCCAAGGTGGCATAATCCCTTAAGTGGCAGAGCCCCTCAAAGGCTGCAGCTCCGTTTTAGTTCCTGGATTATCTTCACAGCACCCTGTAGGAAGCCCTGGCAACCACCAGCTTAAATTCAGCAACTCCAGCAAACCACTTAGATTCAATTAATTTGTGGGCCTGAGGAAAATCAGCTCCAAGTTTTAAGAATATCACATATTTAGCTTTAATGATAAAGAAAATTACAGGGAATGTTTTATGACCTAAAGGTAACTAAATAACACAAAAATGGAAGATTGATGAAGGATAATCCCCTTAGTGAAGCAAGCTATTAAAAAGTACAGTCCTTCTAATTTCAAAATTAACTAATAAGATTTTGAAATAATCTTACAGGATATCTTAGGTCAATAATAATACAAATCATGTAATAATTAAATGACAATATACTTGGGGAATTAGAGGCTACTTTCTATGTTACAGTGTTCCCTTATGCAAAGGGAGAGTTTTTCTAAAAAGCCATTACACTGTTCAACTGTCTGGTTTTATTTGCAATTGAGGAATCATAAATCTTTGATTGGAACTTAAAGCTATTTAAATTTATTGTGTCACTGCCGACTTCAACTGCAAATGTTCCATGCTAAGCCACACAGAATGCTAATAAGACGACTGCTACTCCAGCAGAAACCATCAAAATAGAAATCATTGGTTACGGTAAATAACATTAATTCTTTACTGGCATGTTCACTGTATTCAAAGCTAGCCTAAGTAAACAATGAATTATTGGTTATGAATAATGGTTAGACTCTTGACAATTCCAATTCCAATATTTTACATTAATATGCTTGGAGGATTTGACCTCCGAATCTTATAACAGCACACAGAGAGGTCATTCAACCCATCAGGTTTGTGCTGGCTCCCAAGGAGCAATCCTATGTGCCACTTCCTCTCTCTTTATTTCCCTGTAGCCCTGCAACTTATTCTCTCTCACACATGCCCATCAATTCCCATTTGGTTCTATTTTTGCCACTTACCTAAGCTGAATGGTAATTCGCAGGAGCCAATTAACCTGCTAGCACATCTTTGGGATGTGAGAAGGAAACGGAGCACCTGGGGGAAACCCATGTGGTCGGAGAGAGAGAATGTGCAATCTCCATACAGAGAGCATCAAACCCAGGTCCCTGAAGCCATGAGACTGCATCACAAACTGCTGCACCATTGTGCTGCCCTACTAAAACATGAAAAAGCAGGGATAGGTTGTTGAATAAAGATTGTCAGGCTGCATTTGTTTTTGTAAAAGGGGCCTTTTAGCAATCTTGTCCATGGAGATCAAAGCTGAAAATAATCACTCATCCCGCTGTGAATTCTGACTTAGATGGACAGGCACCAAAGAGTGTTGCAATAATAAAATATACAGTACATAAACATTTATGTGCATCACATAATCAAACAGGATGACTTTACACTGCAGCCTCTGACCTACAAAACAGACGTGATAAGGCTCACATAAATGGTACTTAAATATTATGATATTTCCCTAATGCACAACACATATAAGTGGTCAATCTATTTTAACAAGTAGTAAAAATTCATTGTTAATTGTTTTTAATTGATTTTTTTTGGAGAATAACAAGAAATGCTCATGAAATTGTACTGTTATTACCAATAAGACAAGGCAGACTTAGATAAAAGAAGTACATAACATTTGAGGGATAATTCTGAGCAAATGTACTACAAAAGGCTAGTTTAAAACTAACCTCCAACCTTGTGACACACAAGGAAATGTTCACATAGATTTTTGTCAATCTCTCTTATAAAACTAATGAGCATCTTTAGTCAAATATATGTAATTAATGGACATCTTGGAAAAAGAGAGATGTTTTATTGCAGTGTGAGTTGTTTAATTAACTAATTGTTGCAAGGCTGGGCTCTTTTCACTCCCTTCAACAGATAGTTACATGGTGATGTGCAAAAAGGTTGATTGGATAAAGGTTTCCAATTGTGGAAGAGTGCAGAACTAGAGATCATTAACATAAGAAAACTACTAACAAATCAACTAAGAAACTTGGGAGAAACATCTTTGCCCAAAGAGTCATACAAATCTTGCCAGCTCAAAAAGTAGCCTGGGCTAATCGTTCAGATCCATTTAACAGGAAGGTGGTGAAGTACATTAGGGATAAAGGAAGAGATAGAATGTATGTCGAAGACTTGGGTAGATCTTGACACCAATGAAGACCAGTTGAGTCCCTATGTGTAATTCTACATAGTTCCACAAGATAGGTTTCTATCATTTTTGTACAGTTCTGAGCATTTCGTACAAACAATTTTTCTGCCTCTTAGTATGGATTCATAATAGTTCCCATAAAAGGGATCTCTACTTACACAATTCAGATTTGCATTACCTTCATGCAGTGAAATACTAACCCTTTTTATTGTATTCTTGCAGTGTAGTACCACTTTCAGTATTGCTAGATTATTTGATACAAGCCAAAGGTTTTGCAGGTTAAAGCAAAGTGGAAATGAAAATTGTGAAGTTCAAGATACCAGTGCATTTTCAGAGGCCAAATGATTTCAGAACCTCATCTCAACAGTTCAGTCTTGATGAGCCATTGGGCAGAATGTTGTTCCCTTGAAATTAATACTGTGTAAAGAGTCTATGAGGAATTTGATTCGTTCAAAACTTTTGTGCTCGTGGGAATTCAGGCAATACAATTGTTATTTCTTACACTGAGGACAGAGAAAGAGAGAGAGAAAGAATCATAGAGTGATACAGCACAGTAACAGGCTTTTCAGTCCACTAAGTCTGCACCAACCATCAGCCACCATTTTTACACTAATCCTACTCAAACTCCTTTTATTTTCCACACATCCCCATCAACTTTCCCATATTCCACACACACCTACATACTAAGGGCAATTTACAGGAGCCAATCAACCAGCCAACCACATGTCTTTGGTTGTGGAAGAAAACTGGAGCATCCGGAGGAAGCCCATGCAGTCACAGAGAGACCATGTAAACTCCACCCAGACTGCAGCCAAGGTCAAAATTGAACCCGGGCCTCTAGTGCTGTGAAGCAACAGGTCTTCAAGCTGTGCTGCTGATTGGTAGAAAGCACAGACAAGTGGCAGTTTCCACCTGAATTAAAATGTCTTGGAGTGGGAAGGAAGAAATAATGACAAATATTCTTCCTGAAAAACTGAAGGCAGAATACAAAGTTAATGGCAGGACTTTTAGCAGTGTGGAGGAACAGAGGAATTTTGGGGTCCACGTCCAT
>JARFYF010000050.1:24253029-24277351 GCA_030265395.1 Rhina ancylostomus | reverse complement strand
CTTGCTTGTTCTGCTGACTGGAATTACTATTTCTCCTGCAGGTGATTGTACCTCTCCATCTGAAGAACTACTCTGAGCCCCCTTCCCCTGCCAACTCAGTTTAAACCTTCCCCAATAGTGCTAGCAAACTTCCCAGCGAGAACATTGGCCTTCCCTCAACCTCAGGTC
Source organism: Rhina ancylostomus (assembly GCA_030265395.1). NCBI lineage: Eukaryota > Metazoa > Chordata > Chondrichthyes > Rhinopristiformes > Rhinidae > Rhina > Rhina ancylostomus. The sequence continues at coordinate 24,277,183 of JARFYF010000050.1, read as the reverse complement.
AAACATAGACATGGAGATCTCCTCCTGATTTCCACCTATTGTCCTCCCTTAGCATCATGTCAAACATGGACAAGACCTCCTCCTGATTACCACCTATCATTCCCTCAGCTGATGAATCAGTGCTCCTCCACATTGAAAAACCCTTGGGGGAAAAAAAACACTAAAAGCAGCAGGGGCACAGAATGTATTCTGGGTGGGGCCTTCAGTTTCCATCAACAGGAGTTGCTGGTGACATCACTACAAACTGAGCTGGCTCAGTCCTGACAGACACTGCTGCCAGCCTCAGTAGCAAGCGAATAAATACAAGGGATAACCCTATTTAATCACTTTCTCAGTATTCTACATCTCTGGCAGATGCATCTGTCATGACAGCATTGGTAGAAGACTGTGAAGAAAAAGTACATGTAAAGAAAAAGTCGTGTCTTTACACCAACAACACCCTCCATTGTGCTGTATGGTTCTATAACTATGTGAAAAGTTACAGACTCAAAACTGGGCATCCATGAGGTGCGATGGACCATTGGCTGCAGCAGAAGTGTACACTATCACAGCTGTAACCTTGTGGCCTGCCAGGTCCCTTACATGTTAGGGAAAGGCCTTGAGTCAATGAGGAGTGCATTAGGACATGCTAGAAGCATGCCCTTATCTAAAAATAATGAGGCTCCAGCCCAGTAAAGCTGCAATGTTGAACTATAAACATACTAAATAGCAAAAACAGCCTGCAATAGAACAAGATCTTAAAACCCCAAATGATCAAATCAAACCTCCCAATTCCAGTCTTGTGAGGGGTGGGGGATAATTAAATATAGCCATATATAATAACATACAAAGCTCTAAAGACATCCCCATCCTCAACAATGGCAAGGTTCAGCATCTGAATGCATTCACAAGCATGTTCAACCAGAAATACCAGATCGATGATCCACCTCAGTTTCCTCCTGACATCATCACCATCAGGGAACCAGTCTCCAGCCATTTTAGTCCACTCCACCTTACATCCAGAAACTAGAAGGCTATGGGTAGGCGTAGTAATTTCTAGGGTAGGGGCATGTTCGGCACAGCTTTATGGGCCGAAGGGCCTGAATTGCGCCGTAGTTTTTCTATGTTCTAAGAGCACTAGATACTGCAAATTCCATTCACAATTCCTCAGCAAATGAACCAGCCCATGCCCGAATGCAGCATGACCCGAACAATATTCAGACATGGAAAGATAATGGCAAGTACCATTTGCTCCACCAAAGTGCTGGGCAATAAGGATGTTTAACAAGAGGGAATCTAACCACCCACCTATGGCATTACCATTACTGAGTTCCTCATCTGGGAGTTGCCAATGACCAGAAGCTCAACTGGACCAGTCACAAAGTCATGGCTTACAAGAGCAGGTTCGAGACTGGATATCTTGTGGCAAGTGACTCACGTCCCAATACCTCAAGGTCTTTACACCATCTACAAGATGCAAGTCAGGAGCTTAATGCAATACTCTTCATCTGCCTGGGTAAAAACAGCACCAGCTTTCAAGATCAACACTATCCAGGACACCACCTCATCAATCACATGAGACATTCATTCCCTCTGCTATTGTGCACTGTGGCTGCAGTGTGTACCATCTACAAAATGCACTGCAGTTACTTGCACAGGCTACCCCAACAACATGCAGCCTCTACACTGAGAAAGATGAGGGCAGCAGTGCATGGGAACACCACCATGTGCAAGTTCCCTTCCAAGTATCAAAGCATCCTGACTTGGAAATAAGTTACTGGTCCTCCACTGTCATGGGGTCTATATTGTTGAACACCCTACCCAATACCATGGGGGGCATGCCTTCATCAGAAGGACCACACAGTTCAAAGTGGTAGTTCACAACACCACCATCTCAAGGGCAATTCAGAATGGACAATAAATGTTCACCTGCCAGCAAAGCCCAAATCCTTTAAATGAATAAAAAACCTCAAGGTTAATAGACTATTGGATCACGTTATCCTATAACACGTTATCTGAAGACTCAACACCTCCCTTTGCAATTGGATCCTTGACTTTCTGACCAACAGGCCACAATCAGTAAGGACAGGCAGCAATACCTTCACCACGATTATTCTCAATGCTGGTGCCCCACAAGTCTGTGTCCTCAGCCCCCTGCTCTACTCCCTATATTCTCATGACTGAGTGGTCAGCTTCTGCTTTAACTCCATCTACAAGTTTGGAGATAACACCACCGTAGAAGGCTGAATCTCAAATAATGATGAATCAGAGTACAGGAAGGAGATGGAGAGCCTAGTGACAAGGTGTCACGATGACAACCTTGCCCTTAATGTCAACAAAAGAGCTGGTCATTGATTTCAGGAAGGGGGATGCTGCACATGCTCCTGTTTACATCAATGGTGCTGTGGTCGAGAGAGTTAAGAGCTTCAAGTTCCTGGGAGTGAACATCACCAATAGCCTGTCCTGGTCCACATAGATGCCATGGCCAGGAAGGTACATCTGTGCCTCTACTTCCTCAGGAGGCTAAAGAAATTCAGCATGTCCCCATTGACCCTCACCAATTTTTATCGCTGCACCATAGAAAGCATGCTATCTGGATGCACCACAACTTGGTATGGCAACTGCTCTGCCCAGGACTGCAAGAAACTGCAAAGAGTTGTGGACACAGCTCAGCACATTACGGAAACCAGCCCCCCCTCCAGGGACTCTGCCTACACTTCTCGTTGCCTCAATAAACCAGCCAACATATTCAACGACCTCAGCCACCCCAGACATTCTCTTTTCTCCCCCCTCCCAGTGGGCAGAAGATACAAAAGCCTATAAAGATGTACCACCAAGCTCAAGAACAGCTTCTATTCTGCTGTTATATGACTATTGAACGGTTCCCCAGTACGATAAGATGGACTCTTGACATCACAATCTACCTCGTTATGGCCTTACACCTTACTCTCTGCCTAACTGCACTTTCTCTGTAACTGTAACACTTTATTCTGCATTCTGTTATTGTTTTCCCTTGTACTACATCAGTGCACTGTTGTAATGAAATAATCTGTGTGGATGGCACGCAAAACAAAGTTTTTCACTGTACCTTGATACATGTGACAATAATAAACTAATTTACCAATTTGTAAGCCTCCTTCTCAGTGGTCTTTGTACACAATGTAATTTGGGTTTTATTATCTGTTTTCACGTAGAAGCCCCATTGGTACAGTTGTATAAAACCACCTCCCCACAACTCTTGGCCATCACGCCCAAAAAGAAAAAATTCTGGAATGTGTTGCTGAATCATGATGGATGAAATATTACAAGAACTTGCGCCACAAGTAGGGATCAAAGATAATTTAACAATCACTAGCAGTTTGAACTTAATTTTCCTTCTAGTGGATGGAAAAGTTGCAGCCAGTGAACCAGTGATTTTCCACAAAGTTTCCCAATGCTCATGTAGCCAGTGATCAAGGAAAATTCTGGGCTTTCCCACCTTAGTGCAACAAGCTGTCAATTAGATGATGTTTGCTCCTTTAATGAGAACATAGGATTACAGGTCCATCTGGCACTGTCTTTGGGAGCAGCCAGATAGAGTCTGAGCTACTTAAATAATATGTACTAACTTCACACTATTAACTTTGGCATTAGCTCCAAAGGTCCTGTGGGATAAAGTGAGTGCAAACAACGATCAACACTGAGGAAAATCAATATTGATCTGGGGGAAACAGGAATAATGAAAATATTGAACCAGGTTAGTATTAATGTATGATTGTTGTGCCATTTTTTCTAATTTGTCCAATATTAAGATGAATTTCTGGAGTGTTATTGGAGCTACACTCATCCAATCAATTGAAGAATATTCCTTCATGCTCCTGACTTAGAGCCATAGAATCATACAGCATGGAAACAGGCCCTTTGGCCCAACTTGTCCATGCCAGCCATAGTGCCCACCAAGCTAGTCCCATTTGCCTGCATTTGGTCCATATCGCTCTCAACCTCTCCTATCCATGTACTTATCCAAATGTTGTTATTGTACCTGCCTCAACCACTTTCTCTAGCAGCTCATTCGATATATGCACTACCCTCTGTGTGAAGATGCCCCTCGGGTCCCTTCTAAATCTTTCACTTCTCACCTTAAAGCTATGCCCTCTAGTTTTTAGTTGCCTTTCCCTGGGAAAAAGACTATGAGCATTCACCCTACCTATCCCCTCATGATTTTCTACTCCATAAGATCACCCCTCAATCACCTAAATTTGAAGGAATAAAGTCCTAGCCTGCCCAAGCTCTCCCTATAACTCAGGCCCTTGAGTCCTGATAGCATTCTTGTAAATTTTCTCTGCACTCTTTCCAGTTTAATAATTTTTTCATATAACAGGGTGAACAAAACTGTACTCAAAACTCAAGGTGCAGTCTCACCGTCTTGTCATGACTGCAACATAACGTCCCAACTCCTAAACTTAATGCCCTGATGGCTAGAGTACCAAACCTCTTCTTCACCCTGTTGACCTGTGATGCTGCTTTCAATGAACTTTGTACTCATACTCCTTGGCCTCAATTCCACAACACTCCCCAGGGACCAACCATTCACTGTACAAGTCCTACCCTGGTTTGACTTCCCAAAGCACAACACTTCACACTTATCCAAATTGAAAGCCATTTGCCAATCCTCGGTCCACTTAGCCAGTTGATCAGGATTCCCCTGTAATTTTTGATAACCTTCTTCACTGTCTCTGATACCACCTATTTTAGTATCGTCTCAAAGCTTAGTAACTATGCCTTGCACATGTACATCCAAATTGTTCACATAAATAACAAACAAGAAAGGTCCCAGCTCTGAACACGTGGCACACCACTTGTCACAAGCCTCCAGTTAGGAAACAATCTTCGACCATCACCCTCTGCTTCCTACCTCTGAAGCAATTTTGAATCGAATTAGCTCTATCAGCCTGGATCCCATGCGATCGAACCTTCCAGACCAGCCTGCCAGGCAGGACTTTGTCAACAGCCTTACTAAAACCCATATAGACAAGCGAGAAAAGACAAAACATGCTATGCCATGAGACAATCTCATGCATTTCCAATATTTCTATAATTAATATGCAAAAGATTTCCAAGAGAAAGAAAAACATTTAATACGCCTAATGTTTTTTTCCCCCTCATGGGTTTGCTCATGTCAGCAACCGGGGAATTTATGCTGAATTCCTGGAGATTCTGGGATAATCCAGGACTGGCAACCTTAATGCAGCCTGAACTAGGCATCAATTGCTTCACAGTTCTCCTTTATCCTGATCAATGGTAATCAAGAGCTTAGAGAGACAGATTGGCAGCACCAAAGGGAATTCTGAAGGCTTGTGACCTGTAAGACTGCCTTATACTTGGGCTAGTCATCTTTAACCTCAGGAAACTGGCATGCAGTGTCAGTTTCAGGACAAATTATATGTTTTTCTTTAAATATATTAGCAACAGCCTGTGGCATCAGCAAGTACACGTCTTGAGTCTTTAACATAGTGCCAACATCCCCAGTGAAAGGTAAACTATGGCACTCTTCAGTCTTACATTACTCTTCTAGCACAAGGTAATTTATGACCATAAGATTATACAGTACACTGAAGCAACCACCTTAGTTATCCCCTGAAAAAAAAGTGTTTCAGATGGGAGTGCAGTATTCAAGCCATGTAGTGAGATACCAGGTCAGATGACCAAAGGCTTTGTTCAGCTCGGGTTAAGGAACATCTTAAGTGATGAGAGAGAGAGATAGAAGGGGAGATGTTTAGGCAGGGAATTCTTGAGGTCTTGACCACAGAAGGCACAGCCATCAATGGTACAGCATTTAAATTTGGGGATGTTCTAGAGGCTGGATTAGAGGAATGCAAAAATCTCTAAGACATAAGAGACTGGAGGAATTAGAAAAATAGGGAACATCAAGACAGGTTGAGGAATAATACAAAAACATTAAAAACAGGAGCACGAGCTGAGCACATGGTTCTTCTGTTATTCAACAAGATCTTGCCCTCAGCTCCATTTTCCTGCCTGTAACCCAACAACTTTATAGATCAAAATTCTGTCTACAGTGACTGTGAATATATTCAAGGATTCAGCCTTCACAGATCTGTGGTTGAGAATTCTAAAAATTCACAATTCCTCTAAGAGTAGATATTCCTCCTTTGAAAACAGGACTGAGAATTATAAAATTGAGCCACTGCTTAACCAAGAGCCAACTACAGAAATGACAGGTGAACATACAAAGATATGAACATAAGATTAGGAGCAGGAGTAGGTCACCTTGGTCCATCATTCAATGCTCAGGGCTGATCTGACTGTTACCTAAAATCCACAATAACCTTCCACCAGCTTGCGAATCAAGAGTCTACCTGCCTCTACCTTAAAAGTGTTCAAAGACTCTACTTCCACTGCCTTTTAAGGAAGAGAATTCCAAAAGACTGATGACCCACTGAGAGAAATAAAATTGGTAATTGATAAATGGTTTATTATTGTCACATTTACCAAGGTACAGCGAAAAGATTTGTTTTGCATGCCATCCATATAAATCATTTCATCACATCAGTACATAGAGGCAGTACAAGGGAAAAACAATAACAGAATGCAGAATAAAGTGTTACAGTTACAGAGAAAGTACAGTGCAGGCAGACAATAAGATGAGGCACCATGATGGAGTAGATTGTGAGGTCAAACATCCATCTTATCATTCAATAGTCTTATAACAGTGGGATAGCTGTCCTTGAGCCTGGTGGTATGCACTTTCAGGCCTTTGTATCTTCTGCCTGATGGGGGAGGGGAGAAAAGAGAACATCCAGGGTGGGAGGGGTCTTTGAATATGTTGGCTGTTTTACTGAGGCAGCAAGAAGTATAGACGGTCTGTGGAGGGGAGATTGGTTTCTGTGATGTGCTGAGCTGTGTCCAGGACTTTCTACAGATTCTTGTGGTCTTGGGCAGAAGAGTTGCTATACCAAGCCGTGATGTATCCGGATAGGATGAACATAAGAATTAGCATCAGGAGTAGGCCATCTTGCTCCTCATGCCTACTCCATCATTCAAAATCACCTCAGCTCTGTCATAATTGGGTGACCCCTTATTTTTAAAGGGTGACAGTTCTAGACTCTCCCACAAGGAAACATCTTCTCCATATCCACCCTGTCATGACTCCTCAGGGTCTTATATGTTTCAAATCAAGTCTCCTCTCACTCTTCTAAACTCCAGCAAATGCAAACCTTGCCCCTCCAACTTCTCCTTATAAGACAGCAATAAAACAGACCTCAAAGATGATAAATCCACTGGATCATTCAACAGCTCCTTTTGCCTTAGTTGTCACAATGTTGAGCAAAGAGCAAGCTCACAGAGAACCCAAATGCGGCACACGACTGGAGTCAGGATACTTCCTCAGGACCAAACACAGGCAGCAACTGGAAGGAATCTTGCCTCGGCGATCTGAGGAGGAATCCCAACATGAACTGGATATTCATAGAGGAACAGAGAATGCAGGACTGCTCTAGAGTAGACCACCCTAAGCAGCCAGGAGCCAAAGTATACCCAAAGGTTGACCAATACTCTGGCAACTAGTGCTAGAGAAACACAGGTACTTATGCTAGGCCCTGATGGGGCTCAGGCAGTCAGTCCAGCATGGAATCCATGTGCTGTACAACAAGGCATCCAAGGACCCAAATCGAGGGCCAGTACTCAGAACCATGACTTAAGCGGATTATTATAATGCAATGGCATTAAGTTTATTCAGCTTTTGAATAATAACATCCTAACCTGGGGACTTGAAATAGCTTAAAGATGTCAATTTTATTTCTCAAAATCAGCCAAGTTACAAATAGTGACATGCAAGCTGTTTCTTTTTGGCAAGCACCAGCAAGCTTTGGCTTTTGAGCTGGTTTCATAGTGAGTCACACTCCAAATGCTAAAACTGAATAAATTGAAAACCAGATTCTTTTGAAGAAAATGTAAACATTTAAATGTGATACTAAATGGATGACACATCGAGAATTGTTCTTTCCTTGATGCTTGTTAATGGTACAGAGTGATACTTGTGATGGGCATAAATGACTGCACAAAGCATGAACTGATCATCTCCATGAGGTGGATATGCAAATAAGCATTATTATATTTTGTTACGTCACATTTTAAATATAAATGAGTAACTGTAACTCATTTCCTTTACATCCCTGGGATCTGTACATAATTTGCAGTTTTAACATGAATAAATGTTTCTCCCCTCCTCCAGCTGTAAATATGCTAAGCTTAGAGTGGTCTCAATCCAGTTTCTTTACTGCATAATCACTTCTAAATACAACCTGTCCCAGTGTAAGTTTTATACCTTAACTCCTTCAATGCAATTATTATTAATTGTCCAACCCCACTGAACATCTGGTGGATTCCTCTGATCGCCAGTCGCGATCATCTGCTGACCTCCCTGATCATCTTCCCGAGTACTGGTCTCCAATCACATGACCTACCGCCTCCCTCACCCTTACTACAACAACCTGCCCCACCACCATCGTCACAGAAATTCCTCATGGCCTCCCATATCTGCCGTTGTGCAATTTCTCCCATAGAGATATCAGAGTTTGGGAACCTCTGTTCTGGAACATGTGGGGCCACAACACAAAGCCTCCCACAGTTCAGACCCTCCCATTGTGTCACTCACTGTGAATCTGGGATTGCACTGGTGCACTGGGGAGGGGGATGTTTGCTTTTGAAAGTTAAAGAGCTGTGGTCATCACCTGTGTCATAATTAGCAACAAAGCTGCAAGAGACCACTCCAAATATTCGTACTATTTGTGGATGAATTGCTGGAAATAGATGGGTAACACACATTGGGCCAGACTTCAATATAAAATGTCACTCCATCACATTCTCCATCCATAAAAATCCAGATTACAACATGGAATGCTTTGCATGGAAGTCTGTTTTCTGCAGATTCAGTATGGCTTCTGTAACAGAAGTGGCTAAATATTTGTAGGTTCATTGTTTTAAGATGATAATAGAAGAGGAATGAGACTGATTAATATCTGGAGTAGTGAGGCCAAACATTTATAAATGTAGGGGAAAATCCCAGCAGAGCTGCTGAGTTGAGCCTCCCTGCAACCTCTTGTGCTGATCACAGCCTTTGCCAGGATGGAATCCAATTAGGACTGGTACCAGCAGCAGCACGGGAACAGCAGGGCCTCCCACTGGCCTTAAGCTGCTAGCAAGTCCAGTGGGTGCCAGCTCTAGACCCCTGGATGGGTCACAGCTCTACTATTTGGCAGTTGGGTTCTGCTGCTTACATTTTGCTTATTCTCAGAGAGACCCTCTTGAAAAGCCCTTGAACCCACTCAGCCTTCCATTTTGCCATGCATTGGTAAAGTTGTTTGGAGTGGGCAGAGATGTTGCTGCCTTCCAGTAGAGTCTGTGATGATATGATGATCACAGTCTCATTCCAGTTCTCCACCAGAATTATAGCAACAGTGCACTAGAATGGTTATGGACTTTCTGCCCTGATACCACCGAGTCAATGATGCCCAACACTGCTCTTTCACCAGTTGTAAAGTTCATCAGTTGATGTAATAAAAAGCTCCGTGTGTGAGCAAATTGCTATAAGCTCATTCTCTGAATGCTCATAAACAAGACCTTAACAAACAACAATGGTCATCAATTATATAAACTAATGGTGCACAGAAAAGGAAAACCCTTCGGATTAACTTTTAGTTCTTCTCCTGCTGGTTGTAACAATGGATCTTGCTGCACTTGTGGTTAAAGAACAGCAGAAACCATACGTACTGTGCTCCTGAAATGAAGTGGTTGGCATCAAACATGGTCAGTGGTTCTTATCAGAACAATTCTGAACATCTTCCAGCATCAGAGGAATAACATAAACTCTGATCTGCATCTCTACCACCTCAAACTGTGAACACTTAACTTACAAAATAGTGTCAAACAATGACTAGAGTCCGTGCAGAGGATACTGTTAAGAGGCTGGGAAGGCAATAGACAACTGATGCCCAAGTCCCAGCATTATTCTGTACACATAATAGATCAGTGCGCAGATCCATTATGTGTCCAAGGGCAAGTAATCTAAATTGATCCAGCATAGGTAGAGCGTACAAATTTGATGGAAGCATGTATTCAATCTGAATAGTACACTTATTAGACTGAATTTAAAATAGACGAATGTTCCATTATGCAAACGAGGACTCAGTAATGAAGTGAATGAGGTGGGTGGGATTCTGCTGGTATTAGTATAAAAAATAGAATCCTGCTCCTTGAATATCACCCTACTCTCTCCAGTTTGCCTCTCGTCAGGTACACCACTGACTAATGAAGGGCAAATGTGTCTCTGGTTGACAACAACACAATCTAACAAATATCAGACACTAGATAGTGTAGTATATGGAACAGACTTCCAATTTATAGTAATTGACTTAACTGTGTATAAAATAGGTGCATGTTAGGTTTCGTGACGTACCTGATCTTAAATTCTTAGAAGAAAGTTGATTCACTTAAATTTGTGATTACCTCCAAAGCCACTTTGCTTAGCACTTGCTCTGCTAAGACTTCCTGCTATAACTCTTCCCAATGACAATGAAAAACAGGCTTCATTAACTGTGAACTTCTGATATGATAGTCAATGAACTCTTTAGCTCTGTTCACTACACTTTTACCTCTCTGGGCTGACATCATCACTGTCATTTATTTCAACTTCAAAGTTATCCTGATTACATTTGAAGCCAATTGCTTCAAGACATAAGGGAGTTTGATTATAAACCTGAAAATGCACAATACATCTGAAACACAATCTTTTGAGATATTCAATGAAGTCCAGCATACAAATGGCATCAAGCAAGATTTTGAAAGTGTTGGTACCTATCTTTGTAGCCAATGTGCACTGCAAACATTGTGCCCAGAAACCCAGAAAATTATCCCAGTAAGATGATCTTGCATTTTGCAGCCTAGTTTTAGGTGCCATGCACAGAACACATTCCTGATCCCAGTTCAGTGTAACACATTGACTGAGATGAGGATATGGGAAACTAGAAGAGGAGGCATCAGAGATGATTGGATTAAGTAAATTTTAGCAGATGGAAATAATGGACTTACAGAATAGAAATAAATGTTTCCTTTTTTAACTCAAAATATATAGCCAAGCAAATACAGAATTAAAGTAAAGATTGACAGCTTATCATTGTTTGGCAATTTAATTTCTTTCAACTGGATAAGTTACACAAAATTTTACAAAATATGCTCCAGTCCAAATAAAATTTTAAAAATCAATTATATATGAATTTACCTTCTTTTAATCAAGCAAAATTCTCACCCCACATCAAACACTGCTGTTGCACAGAGTGAACGCGGATCAAAACCTTGTCTTGTAAAATATGAGAGGAAAAATATGCCCTTCAAGATTTTTAAAGGAATATCATAGTTTAAGAATAAAAATACTTCCACATCAGTTTGTTATTAGCATACAGACCTGTACTACCATCTAACAGTGCAGGAATTTTTCTCCCACACACATGCTTCCTTGACACCATGTATTGTCTCTGGAGTCCTTTGCTTCCAGTCAAAACAATTGTATATTTCCAAGAAGATTGCTTCTTTTGATGATAATGTTCACACAAATTCTGACTAAACATCAATTGCACAAGATATTTACTACTGCTTCTGCAGTTGATAATAACCTTCAAGATCAGTCTCACCTGCAAAACGTAAAATAATGATCTCAGCATGTACTTGGTGTGCATATCGTATTGTGTGTTGCCTGTTCTCTTACTGTATCTTTCAGTGAAACTGGACTTATGTGAAATTGTACTCTACTTCGGGAATTCTGCAGCCTTTACATCAGCGTTGTGTATCCTTATCTAACCACTCCAATCAGGGTTTCACTTTACTTATAAATCTCATGTTATCACAGGCTTTATTTAATTTGGTTTCCATACACTCCCAGATATCAGTTTCCAAACATTTAAACAAAGTAAAGGTTAGTAACACAGAGTTGTAGACACAGAAAACGTGAACCATACTTTATCACATTTTTTACGGAAAAGCAGGATCAATTTTTTTAGGACTATGTGGGATTAGCGTTGGAGTCAACATGAATATGTAGAGGCAAATGACCACCTGTTTTGTAAGCATCAATGATTCCATGATATCCGACAACTAATACCTGCAAATATTTATCATACAATTCTTTTATCTATTCATTATTCAGTGGTAGCATAGAGTTTATACCACTGCAATAATAATTCACATCTAGATTAATAATCTGAGCTATGGATTCAAAGCCTGCCGTGGCAGTTGAGGAATATAAATTTCCTAATAAAATAAATTTGCAGATTTTAATTTATTCATTCATTTTTCTGGGCATTTCTGGAAAAGCCAACATTTATTGCCTATCCCTAATGACCTTGAGAAGATGGTGGTGAGCTGCCTTCTTGAACTGCAGCACTCTCTCTGTTGTGGGTACTCCTACAGTTCTGTTGGGCAGGGAGTTCCAAGATTTAGACCCAGTGACAATGAAGCACCAGTAATATATTTTCAAGTCAGGAAGGTGTGTGACATGGTGTGGAATCTGCAGGTGCTGTTCCCATGAACCTCGTTTCTTTTGGTGGTTTGTCTATTTGGAAGTGTTGTCAGAGTAGTTTGACGAGTACTAATGGAGCCAATATGTATGAATGTTTAGGGTGTTTAGTGGTGTACCGATCAGGAAGGCTGTTTTGTCCTGGACAGTGTTGGGCTTCTTGAAATTTGTTAGAGCTACATTCATCTTGCAAATGGTGAGTATTCCTCACCCTCCTAACTTCTAGATGGTGGAAGGCTTTCCAGTCTCAGAAGGCAAGACACCCAACTTACTCTTTTAGCCATAGTATTTAGGTGACTGATCAAGTTGAGTTGATAGGCAATGATGATCCACAGGATGAAGTGGCTGGAAGATTCACAGATGGTCAGTGGCTAGACTCTCCCATTTTGGAGATGGTCATTGCCTGGCATTTTAAGCAACTAATATCAGTAAAGACAGCCATAAATCTACTGGATCATTTTAAAAACCCAATCGTTACCGAAGGAAATACAGTGCCAGTGACCCGGGTTCGATTCCCGCCACTGCCTGTAAGGAGTTTGTACGTTCTCCCACGACAGCGTGGGTTTCCTCTGGGTGCTCCAGTTTCCTCCCTCATTCCAAAGACATACGGGTAGGTTCATTTGGGGTTTAAAAAAAATGGGCAGCGCAGACTCATTGGGCTGGAAGGGCCTGTTACCACGCTGTAAATAAAGTTTTAAAAAAATTTTTAAAAATATGTCTCTTCCTGGTCTGGCCTTTTTTAACTACAGTTTCACAGAAATTTAGTGGACTCTTAACTGTCCTTGAACATGGGCTAGCAAACTACTCATTTCAAAGATAACTACATATGCAATTGCATTTATACAACACCTTTCACAAACCTTTCAGAAAATCCCAAAGTGCCTTACAGCCAATGAAGTACAAAGAATGGAAGGAATTAAGGAAGGCAATAAATGCTGGCAGTGCCAATGATGTCAAGCAGAGACAAATTAAATATGGACAAGTTAATGTGACTAAGAAACATATCACTAAATTTATACTTGATATGGAGTGCACATCACACAGACATTGCATACTCATTGAAGCTTCACTCCATTTCCATTAGAACCATATTAACCTGTCTGTAGTTTGCATAATTGCTTTGTTGGTAGAAAAACTTAATAAAATGTTTATTCTTGATAAAATATCAAAATTATATTTCATATTTTGACTGCTCATTCCCAGCAAAAGTCAAAATCTTGCTCATAGAGAGCGAATAACTCGAAAATTCCTCTTCCAGTTTCCTTGGTCATAGAGCATATAACCAGTTTTGCCTTCAATTGTTTTATTTCCAGAATAAAAGTTGTGCTCTGCCCTCAATAAGGCTGAACCTGTCATCATCACATTTCACAAGATCCATGTATTTGGGAAAGGTGGATAATTTTCATCCTATCATTTTGAAGTGAATTAATACAATCAGTCTCAGATGTGATAGGATATGACAATTAACTTTCCCACAGTTTAAGAACAGAAATCAAACATTGTAGCTTTAATTCAAAACTATTTATTACTCATCATTAATAGTAATAATTAACATCAGAGGTCAAACGCATAACTGCTCCTCCAGAATTTTGCTCAGATACTGCAGTATACTCCAGCGGTGTTTCAAAGAAAGCAAATGGAGCTGATTTTCTTGGGCTCTGTGGTAGTTTGAGTGAATTACCTTATCAGAAACAAAGTGAAAAAATAAGGGCAGAGAGTGGTGATGCTAGGCATTTGTCCTTTTCATATTGCCCTAGGAGTTCTGACAGACAAAGTGCGCCTCATCTGCACCAGGGACATTATAATGAGACAGGCTGATACTTCCAACACTGCCATCTCACATTACCCTACTGGGGGCAAAAAAGACCCATTCTAAGATGTACAAAGAATAGGTTGACCTTAAACCCAGATTTCATCTGATCAGAATGGAGTGGGAAGCTAAGACACCAGGACACGATCGGTGATGGATGCTTATTGGTTATTCTCTATAAAGCAGAAATAACACTTTGATTACAGTGGTGATCCCCAATTTGGAAAGCCTAAGAGGGGTAGAATATCTCTGACTCTACTCTCACCATCCAGGCATTGTGCCAGATAATGATCAAAGGAGTGTGTGTCCCATGCATGCTGAAAGCACAAATCACTTCACATAAGCATTACCTCCTCAGGAAAGAGGACAAGAAAGTCAACCCTGCACCTATATACAACTATTAGAATTTATCTGATGCAAGTCTACCCTGTCATTTTGAAGATACAGTCACAGCAAAATTATAGCTCGAATAACTGACACCAGCTGCTAAAGCTGTACTGAAGTTATCACAGTTATTTTCATTCTTTGGTCCTCACTGGGAACCCAATGTACATTAGTTTACAATGAACAAGTAGAAATGTATTCTTCATAATTCACCCTTTGAATTGATCTGAGGTTCTATCAGGTCTTGAATTTCTTTGTAATATTAGTCTGATTTTCTCTGAGATTCTGAACCTTTTGCCTCATAATGGTGATGGAACAGCAGAGGAAAAGAAAAATAAAATATAACATCTGATCAAGGTGAAGTCACTGATGGTTTGGCAGAGATTACAAGCAAAGAAATAATCTTGGGATTTGGCAATTTACAAAATCATGCCTTAGCTCAGCTCCAGTGATCCGGATTTGATCCTGACATCCCATGCTGTCTATGTGGAGTTTGCAAGTTCTTCTTGTGACAGCATGGGGTTTTCTCAGGTGCTCTGGTTTCTTCCCATATCTCAAAGATGTGCTGGAAGATTAATTGTCCCAAGTATGGGTGGGTGGTGGGAGAATCAAACAGGAATTGATGGCCACATGAGAGAAAATAGATTACAGGAAAATAAGTGGGGGAGTGGGACTGATGGGAACTTGAGCCAAATGGCCTCCCTCTATGTTATAAGGAAATATAAAATAGTATTGCCAAAACCCCTCATTTATATCTTTGCCACTTATTCATCTCACATCCATTCAATAGTTCCTGCAGGTATAGCAATCCATTCCTATAGAAAAGCAGTCTATGCATTTTGTATGACTTTACTGCAATATCAAGGCACTATCACATTATAACACTCTGTAGGTTAATTTCAACAATGTACATCATTTCACATGCTTAACAATTGATCTATGCATAACACTACTGGATTTCTCCAGCTATGTTTCCTAGCCGTGAGAAGCATGCTTTTTTTGGACAAGATAAAGCTACAGAACAGGCGTAACTCCATAATGTCTTGCAAGATTCTGAACATTTAAAATACCTTACAATATAAAGCACATTTAATCTGCTTTTGAGTTAGTTATGCTGAGTATAACATTGAACCACACCTAATATAAGGATGCATTAAATAGCTAGAATGAATTCAGAATATAAGATATATTTCTAGCAACTCATGAAGTTGGATGGAAACAAAAGGCAGAAGCTACAGCAATTGTTAAGTGAATATTCTGAAGGTATAACCATTATGTGCAAAATAAAAAATCCTTTTATATAGTTTAATAACATGCTTAAACATAATGACTGATGGAATCAAAAATATGTTAATAATTGTGCATGAATAATGATGCCAAACCACTTGAGGTACTGTTTCATCAAGTGCTCATGATTAAAACACCCAGGAAGGAGAACAACTTTTACTTAACGTTATACATTTTGGACATCTAAGTGGATGGAACAGCTCTTAAACATGCCATTGATAATAGTCACATTAGGTGTATTGAAAAGGTAATCAATCAACAGGTTTCCTCTTTGAACTGATACGTGCTGTACATCAGATATTAACACAAGGTCCAAGAATTGTAAAAATAAGTGACTGCTTCTTCAGTGAACCACTTTTCATCATAGTAGCCATTAGTAATAAAAGACTCGTCTTTTGTGCACTTTCGATTCCACTTATTAAATGGGGATTATATTATTTTCTTTAGAACAACTGGCTTCATAGGGATTAGTTGTTCATTGTTCATCTGAATGCTGCATATCTTTACATAGAGTGAGTTTATTCCATCTTTCTCTCTCTCTCGATTAGTTAACATGGAGTAAATATATTGAACAATGTCCAAAAGAATTGAAGAGGATGATAGTGGGTTTGGCTTATGGGATGGGGGGAATTATACTGTATTTAGGTTAAGAGACATATGATCAAATATTTAATACTATAGGATATCCATGTAGATACACAACAACATGGCTTATTAAGTTCAACAATGTATTATTAGTGACTGAATCACCCAGTATCTACTGTAGTAAGTTCAATGTTTGCAAAAAAAATCATATACCCAGTTTACCAACATGCATCTCTTGGTGAGATATGGAATGTGTGGGTATTACTCATGGGTCAGCAGTATTGTGAATGCTAATTATATGTTGCCAAATGCTAGTGATTCTGTTACAAGCAAGTTCTTCATTCCACCTGTGCATACATGTACTTGTGCATAAGACAATGAACTCGAGTTTGACTTTGTGGGTGCAATCAAACTTCTTCAATTTTTTTTTATATACATGGGATAACCTTGTACCATTTTGGAACAAAAGCTCCAAGTTTTCTTTTAGAATTGTTGTCCTTATTTAGACTGAGGTCACAATTTGTGCCAAAATCCTTTCAATGCCAACAGCTCAGTGATGAACATTCAGTTCAATAAGAATGGTGAAGTGAGGACAATTTTGTAATTGGATAAATAAATGTTATTGGCTACTACATAAGTAAAATGTATTTCTGGACTAAATTAAGGCAGATCTGTTTTGTTGCAGCTCCATCAACCTGGGTTCAATCCTGGCTATCTGTGAGGAGATTAAATGTTCTCCATATGATTGCATGGATTTCCCCCTGATGGTCTGGTTTCTTCCCACATCCCAAAGAATGTGCTGACTGGCAGGTTAATTGGCTATTGCAGTAGAGATGGGTGGTAGGAAAATCAAAGGGGAGTTGATGGGCAAGTTAGAGAGAACAGATTTCAGGGAAACAAGAGTTGGGAATGGGACAGGACAGCTCTGAGACTTGATGGAATAAATGGCCTCCTCCTGTACAGTAAGAAAACTGAGAAACCACAGCAGATCCTTTGTAATGAATACTTTTAGCATCCACTAGTGGAGTTGGCGATATCCTGCATTGTGATCCCAACTACATTTTCTTCCTATATTGACTAATATAATAAATTCTAATTCTTTGAAACAATTTAGCTTGTTCCCCAGTTTACTTTTATTAAACAAGATATTCCTTTCCATATTATCATTAAAGTGCATATGAATATATTAGTAAAATACATATTGGAATCTGCCCTTTGGCTCTTTCCCAAGTTGACAGCTGTGTTTTATAAACAAAATGCAAGGTAAAGTTAATGGTTTTATTTTCCCAAAGTTACTGGAACAGTTGTTTACATCCGTGCAGCACGGGATAGTCCAGCACTGAAAGGGTTAAATTATGAAATGGAGTTGCAGTGGGTGACTGGAATGCAGAGCTGGAAACAACAGGTGAAAATGAAGGAGAAAAGATACAAGTATGGGGTTACAGAGGCAATGTTGGACTATATGGACTGCTCTTCAAAAGCATTAGGACAGACTATCCTATCACCCCATCCTACGAAAACAGTGAGAAAATACAGTCATTGTTTTATTATGGCGCACAGGGTGCACTTCAATCTCCCAAAACTACATGGAAATAAGGAACAAGCGAGTAGTATTGCATCAAAACAGGGAGACAAGAGATTCTTCAGATGCTGGAAATCTGGAGCAACACACACACACAAAATGCTGGAGGAAATCAGGAAGCATCTATGGAGGGCAATAAACAGTCGACGTTTTGGGTCGAGACCCTTTATCAGGATCAAGAGGGGAGGTGGTAAGTTCTTTTACCCATATAGGTGATGTGACATTTCAAAAACAGTTGGATCAAAATCATGTGTAGACACAAGCGACTCTTCAAATACAGCAAAAATGAAGGGTCTTGTCACAAAACGCTGACTGTTCATTTCCCTCCATAGATGATGATGATATCTTTATTAGTCACATGTACATCAAAACAGTGAAATGCATCTTTTGTGTAGTGTTCTGGGGGCAGCCCGCAAGTGTCGCCACATTTCCGGCGCCAACGTAGCATGCCCACACCTTCCTAACCCTTACATCTTTGTAATGTGGGAGGAAACCAGAGCACCCGGAGGAAACCCACACAGACACAGGGAGAACGTACAGACTCCTTACAGACAGTGGCTGGGATTGAACCCAGGTCGCTGGCGCTGTAATAGCATTATGCTAACCGCTACACTACCGTGCCTGCCCACTGAGCTTCCTGACCTACTGAGTTCCTCCAGCACTTTTTGTGTGTTGCTCTGCGAAAAAAAAACTTGCTGTGTTTGCAATTCATGAATGAATAAAGATACTCAATCAGGCCCATAGAGTTCCATTCAGAAGAAAGATCATCATCTTGCCAAAGAGAAAATGACACGTTTGTAAGATCTCACTTAACACTGGGATATAAACATCAGCACAGCAGGCTAAATAGGACAAGTTAAAGCAAATGATCCTTTTATTGGTGGGATAGCAGTATCGTGGAACTTTTGCTGGTGTGCCTGGAGATGCAGATAGGCCTAAAGTGAGGCAGCAATGGAGAAATTATAGTCTTAGATCAGCCCAAGGTTTGACAAAGGGGGTTGTAATCTGAAAGGAGAGAGTAGGCTTTCTACTTCTTTCCTGCAGCTTACATTTGCTATGATCTAGGACTGCTGCTTACTCTTCTTCTGATGGAATTTGCAGTTGATCAGGAGGTAAGGAACAGACAGGTGTAAATGGCATGTAACCTGTTGTGACAAATGATGTACATCAGGCACAAGTACCAAGTCTTCAACTTTCACAGGACACAACTGCAAAACTGTATATCCAAGTTTGCAGAAGACCCAAGTTCAGGAGGCACAATGGGTTGTTAGATGCAAGGAGAATGTTACAAAAGGACATTAACAGGTTACATGAATTCTGTGGAAGATGAACCAATATGAGGAAATATGAAGCAACACACAAAAGGCACCGGAACTCTGAGTCAGGTGGCATCTATGGAGGGAAATGGACAGCCAATGTTTCGAGTCGAGACCCTTCATCTGGACTAGAAAGAGGGGAGATGGCCAGTATATAAAGCTGGCGGGAAGGGGTGGAACAAGAGCTGGTGGGTGCAGGGTGGATCCAGGTGAGTGGGGTGAGAGGCAGATGAGGAAGGGAGGAGAATGGGAATGATGTCAGAAGCTGGGAGGTGATAGGTGGAAGTGACAAAGGGCTGAAGATGGAATCTGAAAGGAGAGGACGGTGGAGCATAGAATAAAAGGGTGAGAGGTGGGGAAGGGAACCAGTGGGAAGAGTGTGTGGGTGATTGGCAGATGGAGATGGTGGGAGAGGGGAAAGAGATAGAATGACAGGGGCCAGTTGGATCAGGAAGGAGAAGAAATGTGAGGTCATTTTCCAAGAAAAATTTTTTGTAATAACGAAAAACTAGGAACTGTTGAAGAGCAAAAGGGCTTTGGGTCCTAGGGCAGACAATTCACTGAAGGCTAGTGCAAAACCACAAGGAAATTACAAGGACAAATGGAACGCTGATCTTTATCAGTGGTCAGGCCACATCAGGATACAATGTTCTGTTTTGACCACAGTCCTTAAAGTGGATTCACCAGAATGATACCAGGGTTTAAAGAGTTAAAATGTAAGAATAGATTGCATAAATGTGACTTGTATCCTCTTGCATTTAGAGGGTAATTGAACTGAGGTGTTTGATGTGATAAAAGACTTCAATGGAGCAGGAACAATTTCTCCTGGCGTGGAACTTAGAGTCATTACATTTAGAGCAGGAACAATTTCTCCTGGCGTGGAACTTAGAGTCATTACATTTAGAGCTGGGCATTCAGGAGTCAGATCAAAAAGCACTTTACACACAATGTGCAGTGGAAAACTGCAGTGTAGTAGATGGTGGATCAATCAAACATATCATGAGTAAGATTCGCAGATTGCTATTAAGAGAAGAAGTGAATCAAGGGAAGATAATTGAAGGTAATATTTAGACCAGCCATCGTCTTATTGAATAGTGGAATAGCTCGAAGGGCTGAATGACCTCCTGCAGTACCTTGGTCACAGGCTGCTAGCTCCATAAATAAATCACATTGCCATGTATGAATGGGACCCAGTTTTACACAATTATCAGTATGGGATGATACGCCACTGAAATATGAATAATCCCATGCAGACTTCTGTAGAGATCCCTGCAAAATATTCAGTTTTTAAAACCTTTAACTTTTACATGATGGAGCAGGTAAATCCACAGCATTCTTTGAGCAGGGTCAGCCCAGTCTTTGTCATGAAAGGTTTAGATGTCTGCTGTGCTCTGGATGTCATTTTTCTTTCCTTTGCAGCATCTGTGATGAGACAACAAGATTTTTGATTATCTGCTGTATCAATGTACTGCAGTATTCACACTGATTTCATTTTGCATTTCCTCCTTCACACAGAATTATAATGGACTGAGTTTGTAATAACTGGAGGAAGTGCCAATTAAATCCAAGTTCTCTGGTTTGAAGAGTTTTGTCATTCCTCATCCACCAAGAAGTAAACTTTTCCTCATCTTTTGAAGGCTATAGTCAGATAAAATGGGCTGCAAAATGTTATGAAAATTCACGCAGATCAGGTACCAGGCGTCTGGCTAAGGTACCAGATTGATAGGAGTGGAAACATTACAATCTTTTACAGGAGTTCTAAACTTAAACATCCATCAGTTTCAAACAATCCATGGTAAAATACTTTCCTTTGCCTGGTCTATTTTGTCAAATGAAAAGTTACATCTTATAGGTTAATTCAAACATTTTTTGTTCATTAAAGCTCAGCAATGCATCTTTTATCACCATTTTTAACATTAGCATTTTTTTCTGTTCTACACACCATGCTTGATGATGTTACATAACTGTTATTTCCAAAAGTATGTACTTAAATACCCTTAGTATCATTTCACATAAATTTCTAGCTTTAGATTCAAGTTTTAAATTTTTATTCAGGTTCACTAGCAATGATGTAATTGTAATAACATGTCATCTCAGTGAATGCCAGTGCAAAGAGTGGTTGACAAAATTGGGAGTAAATTTTCTGGTGACTTGTGTCATTTCAAAGTGCAGGATCCTAAGACAAATAAAACTGCTATAAAACAGCTTGTATTTAATATTGTGAAGAATAGAGTGCTTTACCCATTGTCATCAACCAAAATTTGATATGGCATTACAAAAGGAGATATTGTGCGAGATAAGCAAAAGCTTAGGCAGAGTGATAGGTTTTAATCAGTAGCTTAAAGGGAGAAAGAGAAGAATAATTTTAGCAAACATTCTAGAGTTTTGAGTCTTGGGAACTGAAGACCCAGCCTTCTCTTCCTCACACAAAGCTGCTGATTTAAAGGGCAAATAAAAATTGCTTTAAAATCACTTGCTGGCTGTGGAATGCTGAATTAAAAGACCTTGTTTCACAATGCAAACAGCTGCTGGGCTTCTGTGAACAGTGGCTAAATGACCTCAGGTTTCTCAGCTATGTTGCTTTGGGAAATTCGGAGGTACTTCATCATTGCCTCCATTGGGATGAGACTGGGGAAATTTGGTTGGCACTCTGTCACAAAGGAATGGAGACCAGGAGGTGCCATTCAGTGGGAGAATATGAGGAGAACCATCTTCCATCAGCCTCCTGAGACAAAATTGCTTCTCATTCTGTTCCAAAGGGACCAGGAGTGACAAAGAAGTTGCACTATATCCTTTAGGCAAAGATAACACTGAACTAGCTTCTGCAATAGCACATCCACATATATTTTCATCTTGCACTGAGGAGGCTAAGAGTAATGAACTGGGAAATAATAAACTGCTGAACCCAGGGGAGAAGCTTAAATAAAAGATGCTCTAACTCTCAATCTAAATTTAGAACAATGTTCATAAATAACCATTAATATACCAATAAGCCATGTCTTGCCAGCTGAATGGATCATGCCAATGATTGTATAAGTACCAGAGGTGTCTGGAACATGCTGCTAGGGGAAGTGATGGAAGCAGACATAATAACAATGTTTAAGGGGCATTCAGACAGGCACATGAACAGGCAGGGAATGGAGGCATTTTGACCATGTGCAGGCAGATGGGATTAGTTCAGATTGGCATCGTGGCCGGCACAGACATGGTGGGCCAAAGGGCCTGTTTCTTTGCCGCATTGTTCTATGTTTCTGCATCACAATAAATAGAAAATCACTAAAGCTTCACTAATTACTTCAGCAAATGAAAAGCAATCACAGATACAAATAGAAAAATTATGGTCAGCAGAATTAATGGAAAAATGATTGACAAATTCTTTATATGTTCCAGAAGACATTGCAATTCTAGCGTAGAAAACTTAGAATCAAAGGGTCGTGCCAAGTGGAGGAAAAATGTCACCCTCAGATCAGGTGTAACGTTTGAAAGGAATTCTGTCTCCTCACTATTTTGGACAACTCACAGCACATAGGTGTAGCATAAACAAAGCCTTGAAATAGTCCTTAATTCCTCTTTGATCCTGCCTGCCAACATTCCCATTCCACCCACATTCAAAGGGCTCTTTAGGATTGACCACTTTAATCTTTTTCTTGGCAATTCTTCTCTTCTGTAACATGCTCTTTGTATACAAGGTGCTAACGATGTGCAAATTGCTGTTAAATTTGCAGCATTGTACTACGGGAAGGAAATCAAGAGGAAGATCAATTATTGCCAATGTCGATAGAATGTATTGATTCCAAAGAGTCAATTTTCCCAGCTGAGAAATAAATTTCATGTGTAGATATAGCAAAATGTTAAGATAATGTGAAAATGTTAAAACCGAAAGGAAAACTGAAGAACTTTCATCATTTTAAAAACTGCAGTGTTAAAAATGAACAATTCAGTCAAGCTGGTGTTTTGAAATGCCAGCCAGATACTTTGTAGCTTCTGTTTCGCAGAGCTTTTCTCAATATGTACCAAACCATGTAACTGGCTCCACTGCATACAGGCAGGCAAAGAATGCACAGCATCATCTGTGGTGGCAGGAGTGAATTAACTCCTGTCTCCATCTATCTTTTTTGCAGCTGGTGCCACAGTCTCTTTATTTGTCAGCTCCTGAACAGTAGGCTTGGCAGTGTAATTCCTGACAACCTGTAGGGGGCTTAGATGCAGATTGAGGAGTGTCAACCAGTAAATTGGATTCACAATGCAGAAGCCCTTCTGTACTAGTGTGTATAGCTTCACTGTGATCCAATTGTAATGCAACATACAAATTCTACCTATTAAAGAAATGGTGCTCCATGCCTCAGCCAGCTTTTTGTATTTCCTCTGGGTCTTGAGAGAACATACAGTTTTAGCCTCTTCATTACAAAGAAGGTATGACATCAGAAAAGGTGATTCTAGGCTCACTAGAACATCATCAGGGATGCAGGTATAAAGAGACACTTAAGAAGTCACAGTGTTTTGAGTCCACAGATAGAAAGATCAGTGCACTTCCATGGAGACACAAGAGACTGCAGATGCTGGAATCTGGAACAAAAGAACAAACTGCTGGTGGAACTCAGCAAGTTGAGCAGTATCTGTGGGGGGGGGGGGGGTGGTGGGGAGGA
>JARFYF010000050.1:24234897-24249729 GCA_030265395.1 Rhina ancylostomus | reverse complement strand
TGCCCTTGGATGGCTTATGTTTTTATTTAAATATATTGTTGGGCAGCCACATTTCCAACCAACAGAACCCTGTTGCAACCTGGGAAGGGCCTGTGTTTATCTTATGTCCTTCATGACTAGTGCAATGTGCACCATCCACATAATTCACTATAGAAACACACCATGGATTTTCAGTGACACCTTCCAAATCTATCATTTGTTACTCCTACAAGACAAGGCTGAAGAGGAACGAAAGACCATCAACGTCCCTTCCATTCACCAATCCGACATGGAAATTAATTAAAAAGAGAAAATGCTGGAAGCAGTCAGCAGGTCAGGTAGCATCTGTGAAGAAAGAAACAGTTAATGTTTCAGGGCTGAAACACTTCAACAGAACTGGGAAAGAGAGAAAAACATGATAGTTTTCAGTATCAGAGAAGGTAGGGAAGGGGAATGTTTAGAACAAAGGGAATATCTCCAATAGGATGAGCTTACACAGATGAAGCAGCATACTGTGCTTGTAACTGCCCCATGAATACATTTTGTCTCACTCTACCTTCAATAATCCTTTTGCCCTCCTACCTTCTTTGCTACTGAAAACTAACATGTTTTTTCTCTCTTTCTCAGTTCTCAGACCTGAAACACGAACTGTTTCTCTTTCCACAGATACTGCCTGACTTGCTGAATGTTTCCAGTGTTTTCTGGTTTTGATTCAGGTCAGAGAGACTTTGTCAGAACCGTAGATACTTGGAAATGAATTGCAGCTTCTTCATTGTTACCGTGTCAAAGTCCTACAAGTCTCTACCCAACAGCATCATGAAATTACTGTCTCAGCACAATTCATGAGGGACAATGAATGCCAGTTTTGGCAGGATTGTGTGTTAATTGGCAGGATTAGGATTAAATGGACTAACTAAAAAACCACAATTGAAATCGTGCTGGTTTGTTTTAACATGAAACTCATTTGTATATGACTGAATTTAAGATTTCCTGTGCACCAATGTAACATGGCAGTGAGCATGGATGTGATCACCAGCAGCAGACTGGGAGCAATGTAAGTAAAGGCGGCTCACATTGAAGGTAAGAGTGGCTATTAGAGCAAGACTTTTCTTTTGCTGGTGGGGGAGGGGTATGGGAAACGAATGTGGTCTGACTTATCCAACTGATAGATTTAATGCACAACAATAGTAAACGAGTCAGTTTGAGCATTGTGCCAAATTATATGATGAATCTTAATTTTAATCATCCAGACACATTAACAGCAGTGTGTGCAACTTCATGTTAAATTTGGTGTTATCTCACTGATTGACTTGAATCAATTTTGATAAAGCTGCCACAATTTTAAGGGCAGTGAGAATGTTTGGAATCTGAGCAATGTGCCAAGCCACCTGAAAACATTGGGTCACAACTTGCTGCCAGCCACGACACTCTTATATTCACTGCTGGCATACATGTCATCTACATATTTACCTTTTCTAGACCCACTTACATTGACTTCTTGGTTATGTATGGCCCTGAACCAAACTGGTTAGCCCCAGTGAGGTACCAGGGCCTTGAGGATGTGAAAGAGCAAGCTCCAAACATTAGATGGCAGAAAAACTGACAGGCAGTAAAGTCATGTTAACCACTTCAAGGCTTTACCAGCTGTCAAAAGCAATAAATATTTCTGAATATCCCTATTCAATAACTATTAAAAATTAAACAAACAATTAGATATTTAAAAGGTTATTATAAATTACTTAAATACTTTTAAACAAATTAAAAATATTGAAGCAAACATAAAAATGTAAATCATGTTGTACTTACCCTTTTCCATCGCAGCTGTTCCCCAGCATAACTGCTGGGGAATTGCCACAAATTCATGCTCTGCTGGAAGAGTGAAACAAATACCCTTTGGCCATTCAATACTTCCATAAAGAAGGGAGCAAAGGGTTTCCTCCCACACCAATCTCCTTCCTTCCCCACGGAGTAAATGCTTTACACCACGCAATTTATTTTCTTCAGCTGAGAAAATTTCAAAGGCAGTTCTGGGTTGTCTTCCCCTATGCTACTTCTGCTACCTTGTCGATCCCTACATCTCATAATGCTTCCTTTATTCTTCCTGCTCTGGCCATTAGTAAACCCTTGGTTCCCATCATCCAGCATTTGTGACAAGAGTTTTTAGCCACTTCAGACCTATTCTCTGGAATTCTTCCTGTGCACCCTTAAATCCAAAGTCAAAGTTGCTTTTCAAAACATACTCAGAACCTGACATGGAAATTTCTGCCTGGGACCAATTGGTAAATTACTGTTAAAATTTACCCACATGTGCACAGATTTACACCTGTCTCCTGCCAATTTCATTAATATAGCTAGAAACATAAAAAGCACCAGGAACGAGTGGAAATTAGCAAAATCAGAAGGAAGTGTAGAATTCTTACCATGTATACTTCATGAAGTATGCACATTTAAATTTCAACCCATTTGCTATCTTTTGAGCAAACTAAATGCACTTTGCTTCAGAACATTTAGTTGTTGAAACATTTCAATTTTTAAAGATGATTCACTCAAATGTGATAAAATTACATTCAGAGAAACAGAAAATTGAATTCAGAACTCAGTGAGGGTAAAATATATTTTAAAATGCAAGTTTAATTACAAAGAAAGTCACAAAATGGTGGAACAATAATTATGATTGCTATTGTGTCCAAAATTATTCCCTCTACAGCTTCTTACCTTGGGTAGAGGCATTATGATGAACTGACATTCATTCTTAGATAAAGATCAATTTAATGATCCAAGAAATTTGACCTGCATACTTAATATTTTCTATATAGGCAGTGTTTAAACCTATCACTGGTGGAAAATACTCATCCCTTTCCCCAATCTCTTGATTTTTCCTTCATAACTCAAAGTCTATTCCTTTATCTACATTTTCGACAGCAAAGCAAAACATAGAAAGGGGAGAACCAGCAGCAAATAGATGATCAGATACCTACTTGTTTTTTTAGAGCTGGCCTTTGATAATTTTGTCTGCAAGAAATCAGCCATTTCTTTGTCTTCTTCTCTTTCTCTGATAAAAGCAATTAAGTTTCAAAATCATTACACTAAATATTCAACACATCTGTAATTGTTGATAATTCAAGCCTTATATCTCTTATGAATGTACATATTTACAGAATGTACTACTTTTACAGAGCTTGTTTAAATGAAGTCACTGTACCTCAGTCGTTCAAATTCAACATCATCCACAAGAAAGTCTCTTGTCTCTACCAATTTATGGATCTGCTGCAGTAATTCTTCTTCCTTTTGCTTATCCTCATTTGATTTGTCCTTATCTGCATTTTTAATGAGAATAAATATTAGTTTTAATCACTTAGTAGTAATTGTACTAAAATATCATATTTCCACACTTCTCTAATGACAGTGATTTCCAATCAATATCTGAATCACATTGAACAATCATGGTGTTATTTTGATCCATCATCTGACTGCAGTTCCCTGAAATGTGGTAACAATGAAGGTACGACAATTTACAAGTGCTCATAGGTTAACAAAGGTAAAAAACATCTGCAATGACTCAGTGATAGTACTCTCACTTCTGTTTTGTACTTCATGTGCCACTCAATAGATTTGAGCAAAAGAAAATTTATTTAGTGCAGCACTTTGTGGGTCTTGGTTGCAAACTGATCTCCTATCTGTTCTTGGAGGCAGATCTAAAAGATCCCATGAAACTATTTCCAAGTTTCCAGGCCGATAATTATCCTAAATGAAGCAGTTTATCCACACTGCTGTTTGTGGGAGATTGCTGTGCACAAATTGGCTGCTCCAATTACTACAGGATGCCATGACCACACTTCTGAAATACTTTCTTTATGGTAGAGCACTTCAGGATATTTGGAGGTCATGAAATGTCCCATGTATGAGAAGACAATCTGATAGGAATATAAAAATTAACCAAAAACTTAGTTATACTAGGAAGAGAGTGATATGGGTTCCATAATAATTTATAATAATGATAATAGAGTCACACAGCATTGAAACAAGCCCTTCAGCCCAACTGGTCCACGCCAACAAAGATACCCATCTAAGCTGGTCTCATTTGCCTGCGTTTGACCGATAACCCTCTAAATCTTTCCTATCCACATACCTGTCCAAATGCCTTTCAAATCTTCTTATTGTACCTGCCTCAACCACTTCCTCTGGCAGCTTGTTCCATACACAATCATCCTCTGTGTGAAAAAGTTACCCCTCAGGTTCTTAATAATTATTTCCCCTCTCCCTTAAACCATGCCCTCTAGTTTTTGATTCCCCAGCCTTGGGAAAAAGACTGTGTGCATTCACCCTGTGTCCCTCATGATTTTATACACCTCTATATGATCACCCCTCATTCTCCTATGCTCCAATGAAAAAAAAAGTCACAACCTGCTCAACCTCTCCCTATAACCCAGTCCTGAGTCCTGTCAACATCCTGGTAAATCTCCTTTGCACTCTTTCCAGCTTAATGACATCTTTCCTAGAACAGGGTGACCAAAACTGAACACAATAATCTAAGTGTGCTCTCAACATTGCCTTGTGCATCTGCAACATAACATCCCAACTTCTATTATCACTGCCCTGACTGATGAAGGCCAGCACGCCAAAAGCTTTCTTCACAACCTTGTCTACCTGTGATGCCACTTTCAGGTAACTGTGAACTTGTAGTCATCGATCTCTCTGTTCTACAACACACACAAGGGCCCTATTGCTCACTGTGAAAGTCCGACCCTCCTTTGGCTTCCCAAAATGCAACACCTCACACTCATCGGAATTAAACTCCATTTACCATTCCTTGGCCCACTTACCCATCTGATCAAGATCCCACTGCAATTCTTGATAACATTTTTCACTGTCTTTGATACCACTTATTTTAGTGTCATCTGCAAACTTACTAACTTTGTACATTCTCATCCAAAGTGTTGTTATTGATGACAAACATCAATGGACCAAATGTAAATGACACTACAGAAATTGTGGGGATGTAATTTTCAGCATTAGAAGAGGATAGCATGTCATACATCCTAATAAGAGTAATATTGAAATGGAGGTGTGGACTCACCAAAATTAATGTAACAGTAAAGAAGAAACTAAACATTCAGGAATAAATTAAAGGAAAACAAGGGAATGGAGCTAGTGCAGGAAAATGATGCTGAAGTAAAAGATCTGTCATGTTTTTATTGAATGGCAAAGCCTGAATGGTCTACTCCTGGTTCTGATTTTTATCATCTTACATGTTAATGCCAGTTAAGAGTAACAAAGTCTCAGGGATAGTTTCAATGCAGAGTTTTAAAGCAACTAGGAAATTCAGAGAACCATAGATTGATTAGTCTAGAAAATTACTAGAATTTGCAGTTAATTTGGTAATGGCCATCTTAGAGAGAGCTGGTCCATTGTGTCACTGGGAGAAGGCTCTGATTTGCTGGCATCTGACAACAACAAAGACTGAGTTGGATCTTTTACTGACTGGTGAGCTTCCCAATACTCTCTCTTTTTGGTGTGCCCACTCATAGAAATGATCAAAGTTTCAACCTGTGCAGAGCGAGATACAGCTCCTGAGCAATCTAGATAATTTTCTACGCAAGCAAAATGAAGCACTTCTCCTGAAACAAGAAAGTGAAATTCATCCAGGTTTCCACTTCTGAACGCTATGCAGTGATGTCTGCTGGCTGTGGTGAATGCAAGAAGTAGCTCAGTTCTGAACATTGCCATGAAAGACCATGTGAGGGATGGTACCATCCCTGGAAATCCACATGAATCAGTGGGGTTGGGTAGGGGCAGAAGTGGAAATTATTGGAAGAAAAGTTAAATTCATGAGTAAACAGCAATATGTAAATATTTTGCCCCTATCTTTTTGACAGTTTAACAGGAATACAGTATCTGCTACCTCAATTATTTTCTCATTAGTGCTAGTTAAACTGTTAACACATTTTAATTTAATATACATGCAAGAAGAATGGGAAATACTTGGAATAAGAATCAGCAGTCTGGTTGGGTAGGAGCCTCTGAAAAGCATGCAGATTCTCTATGAAGTAAATTCAATTCCTGCAACTTCACAAAATGATTCACTAATGTGCGATGAGGCAGCTTCACAGAATGGTTGGTGTGAAATGTGAAAAACAAATATCCCAGAGTGACTGAGACACACAGTATTTGGAAATATCCTGAATATAATTTAACTAATTAGTTGGAAAACCAAAGTCTTTTGTGAGCTCTTTTACCAATTACTAACCCATCTAATTTAAATGGCTTTAATCTGTTTGTTGGCATGCTAATAGGAATTTTGCATAAACTCGTTAAGTAAAATGTTAAAAATTGAACTCAGAGTAATTTCAATTTCAATATTGGGCCAACATAAATTGTTATCCTGCAACTGGTGTGTGGGTAATCATATCCAGGAAGACACAATGTTGATTCTGTAGGGTCAAAATGCAGAAAAAGGATTTAATTCCCAAGCATAATGAAAAGCATGAAAAACATTCAGGAGAGAGAAATCACATTTGTTTACTCCAACAGAAGGACCCAAAGGGTTCTTCTGATAAAAGAATGCAGTGCTTCTAGCTTCAAAATGCTGGCTACAAAATATGGACTTGATGTTTGGCTTTTGAAAGGAACTGGTTTTCTTGTCTGTTTTATTTTCCCTGCAGACTTGGTTCAACACTGATATGCTATTTGTAAAAGGTGATTACTTCAGTTACTGGAGCACAATTCAGTGATGCCACAGGGTAAATTTGCTTCATTTCACACTGACCAGTGTTGTACCACACCATTTAAAACACTGCTGCTGTCAGGAAAATGAACACCTTAGTGGAGTGGCAAAATGGAGACACAAGAGACTGCAGATGCTGGAAGAAGGGTCTTGACCCGAAATGCTGACTGTTCATTTCCCTCCATAGATGCTGCCTGACCTGTTGAGTTCCTCCAGCATCTAGTTTGTTACAACATCCAAGTGTATGCTGGAGTGCCTCCCTTTTTGTTCCACTACCAGGTGCTAAATGAAGCAAATCATGGTTAACATAAATATTAAAGCTACAAATTAAATAACAAGTTGCTGATCTTCTGCTTAGCTGAAAATAACTCAGATTTGAAAATCACTTTTCTTGTTTACCACAAACAGTCCATAATTCTGTGAAACTTGCTGGATTAACTTATATCGTACTCCATTATGTCCATTTCAGGGATATGGAGGCTAAAACAACAGTGATCTAATTGATCCAAATTTCATATATAGTGCAAACAGTCTTTATGCTTGTGATTAGTATAAAATTCAATCACTGTTTACAATTGGTAAAAGGTGCTGAGTTCCTGATTTGTGATCCTAATGTAGTTAGTTGTTCTATTTTCCCCATGCTTAACCACTGAAGACTCAGATAGATTTAAATGCTCACCTGGTATCGATACCAGTTTCTGCAGCTCTTTCTTAAGTCGGGTTATTTCTTTACACAGTTGTATGTCATCCATCCTAGAAACAAATGTCAAAATAATGTGTGATACACACAATGGAAATGTGATGGGAATGTTTTTCTCCCAATGATAAAACAGTAAAACGTTGATAAAATTAACAGGTTGACATCTGATCATTTCAACAGTGAGCAGAGTAGGGAAATCCAATGAGGAAATCTTTATGAAACAATTTAATGTATGGAGAATTAACTAATTAGTTCCCATGTACCTTTACAAGATGCAATCAAAACTGCGGGCAAAACCTAGTTGCAGGTAAACAACATTTTCATCACCTATATATACACCTTTTTTTAAATTTCACAGCAGCACGTTGGGTGCCTAAAGTCATAGAATCATACAGCACAGAAACAGACCCTTCAGCTCAGCATCTATTCCCACCATTGTACTTATCTACAACTAATCCCATTTACCTACATTAGGTCTGTAGCCTTCTTTGCCTTGATGATCCAAGTGCTTCTCCAAATGCTTCTTAAACATTGTGAAGGGACCTGCCTCCACCCTTTCTCGGGCAGTGTGTTCCAGATTCTAATCACTCTCTGTGTGAAAAAATTCCCCCTCAGATCCCCTCTAAACCTTCAACTTCTTACTTTATTACTACACCCTTCTGTTTTAAACACCCCACAATGGGAAAAAGATTATTACTATCTACCCTATCAATCCCTCTCATAATTTTAGATACATCTATCAGATCACCCCTTGGACTCCTTCACTCCAGGGAAGACAAACCCAGCCTATCCAATCCCTCCTTATAACTGTAAAGCTCCAATCCAGGCAATGCCCAGCCAAAACTCCTCTGCACCTTCTCCAGTGTGATCACATCCTTCCTATGCTTCTGTGAATATTCTCCTGTCAATCACCTTGTTTTTGTAATGCAATCTTACCATTTGCTTGTGATCTTTACAAAATTAAATGTGTTGTTTTACAAATAATTATCATTATGGTTACAGATTTTTATTAACTATTTTGTAACAAATTACAATAAATATATATGGCCTCAGCAATGTTAAAAATATTAAAAATTACTAGTAAATTCAAAATGCTGCTCTTTGTAAACAGCTTTTATGCTCTAACAATTGGGGAAAAATAATGGATTGCTAACAATCTGGAACAGACAATATAAAATAGTAACTAAAAAAAAACTATCAAAAGTTATGTAAAAATTTCAAATAGTTCACCAGCCTTAAAAGCATGTACCACCTCTATTCTGCTGTTAAAAGACTACTGAATGGGCCCCGAGTACGATAAGATGGACTCCTGACTTCACAATCTACCTCATTAAGGCCTTGCACTTTAGTGTCTGCCTACACTGCACTTTCTCTGTAACTCTAACACTTTATTCTGTATTGTTATTGTTTCCCTTATACCACCTCAATGCACTGTCGTAATGAAATGATCAGTATGGATGTCTAACAAAATAATTCTTTTTTCACCACTGTATCTCAGTATATGTGACAATAATAAACCAATTTAATTTATGACCAATGATTTGTGCATAAACAAAGATGCGATTTATTTACCCCTCAGATCCCCTCTATTCAAATGGTAATCTTAGAGTTGTATGCGTTTCAATTTAAGAACAGCAATTTTCTAACCATAAAGGATTTATAAAATTATATCTTACATAATGTTTTCTCGTTACTTCGAAGCCTTTCTATTGGAAATTATATATTTCTTTATCCAAAACAAAGTCTGGAATATATTCCAGTTAAGAAGTACAACGGGAAAGTAATTGGATTTTTTGTCTTGCAGTAAAATTCCATCAGGGAGAAGTTTTCAACTGAATTAGTGTGCTTCCAGTTATGAAGAAGAGCAGGTGATTTCTTACTTTTTTTCCAATAGGAATTTCAATCTTAATTAGTGAAATGAAGAAGCTCAGCAAATGAGTGCAGAAGAAAATGCATCTTGTCCTGGCAGTGACAAAGAACTCAGATTAAATAGATTTTCATCTTTCATCTCCCCCCGCCCCCCCAAAAATGGCTAGAGCTCTACTCCCTCAAAGTGGCTGCTGACACAACCAATTACTGTTTTATTGCTCAATGACTCCTTAGTCTGGAAGCCCACTCTTTCATTCTGCTTCCCTGGGCAAAAGGGACTCGGTGTATACAATCATCAGCCCATCTCTCTTTTGACTAAAGTAAAATAACTAAATGGCTGCAGAGCTCTTAATTTTATTTCTGAATTCTACCTCAGTTAAAGAGTCTGAGCTTCAATAATGAAACACAGTGAATGGAAACAGATACAAAATGTTGCAGATGGTCTCTCTCAAAGATATTCAGTAATAAATCGTAGGAATCATTACTTGTCTTAATCTAGCTAGGTTGTGAAATCTGATTTACTTTATTTTAATTCATGCCTTGTACTTTATTGTCATTGAAAAACTTCCATAATATCTTATAAACACAGCAAGCCTCTT
The DNA here is from genome assembly GCA_030265395.1 of Rhina ancylostomus. Classification (NCBI taxonomy): domain Eukaryota; kingdom Metazoa; phylum Chordata; class Chondrichthyes; order Rhinopristiformes; family Rhinidae; genus Rhina; species Rhina ancylostomus. The sequence goes on along the minus strand of JARFYF010000050.1, from coordinate 24,239,858 downwards.
TAAAAAAGCATTATAACAGTAAATTTGTAGTATTTTCAATAAGCATGTCTATCTACCATTATGATTTTAATGTTGATATTATTTTAATAAAAGCATCTCTGGCTATGTATTGTTAATTCAATCAACAAAACTCTATTTCCATAGCAATTATAGTAGTTTATGAAGCAGCAAACAATAATGGCAATATTTAAACTGGAAAAAACAAAAAAAAGATGACTGTATATATCAACACCAAAAAGTGATGGACTGAGAGTGGATTCATTTGAGCTCTTCAATTTAATATTATAGAAAATGACAGCTACAGAAAAGGCAAAACACAGAGATTTTGGAAAATGGTCCTACAGTGCTGGAGTTCTATATTTTCATAGTCCAAACAGTCAATGGTTGGAACCTTATTATACATGCAAGATATAAAAGGACCTCAAATCAGTGTGCATCACCCTTGCTATTTAAAGATCAAGAGGGGATGGGGTTAAATTTCCTTTTGGAATTAAAGAATAGAATATTGCAGATGTGCAATTACTCAATAAGAGCTGCTGGCGTGCATCAAGGCAGAAAATCTCCCCTCAAGTTATGAGCAGAGCAGGGCTCCAGCCATGGGAAAAAAAATTGAAAGTGCATTTTATCTGGGTTCTTTATCACTACCAAGCTAGATGTCTTTTCCTCTGCATTCAGTTTTTGAGCTTCATCATTTCACAAATTAGGACTGAAATTCCCATTCAAACGATAATAGGAAATTGCCTGCTTTTCTTTATAACTGGAGGCACACTAAGGAAATTGAAAACTTCTTTTTAAGAAAATGTTACTGTAAAAAATAGAAACTCTTCAACCCTTTGTGGTTGTGCTGGCTCTTTAAAGAAGCTTTCCAATCACTTCTAACCCCTTGCTCTTTCCCCATGGCAGACATAATTTTCAGGTATATATCCCACTCAGTTTTGAAAGTAGCTACTGCATCTGCCTCCAATGGTCTTTTAGGCAGTGCATCTGAGATCATAATAACTCCCACATAACAAAAAAGATTCTCTTCATCCTTTAGCTTGCCAATTGTTTATCTAATAATGAATCTATTGCCAATATTTACTTTAATCAAAACCCCTCATGATTCAGAACACGTTTAATTTTCTCTTCTTCTGGAAGAACAATCCCAACTTTTTTTGCCCTTCCTCTTAAGTGAACTCATTCATTGAAGAGGGAATAGACATTCTCTCACTATTCATCAAATGTATCGGCAGGTTGGGGCTACTTAGCAGAAACACATCTCCCCAATTTTTTTATCAGCCACATTTTGGATACATACATTTGTGTTTGTGTACAATGAGTATCTGTTTAACATGCCCCCTGTAAAAGCAGTTAAATTAAAATTTCCGTACACAGCCTTGATTAAAAGAATTTCACTATAAATTGTATAAACAAATGGAAATGCTATTCATTACTCTGCAGTATTTACCAGTAAGGATATTTTATTCAGTAAGGGGCCATGTAAAGCTCCGCTCATCTCAACTCAGACTTCCATGCATCTTAAAATGTATTTAGTTTCTAATTTTTCCTAGTTCTGACAGAAGGTCATCATCCTGACACCTTAGCTCTGTTTCTCTCCCCAAAGACGCTGACTGAACAGCTGAGTGTTCCTCTTTTTATTTCAGATTTCCACCATCTGCAGTTTTCTACCTTTTCATGTTCAGAGGGAGCCGAGTATCCTGGTACATGGATCATTTGAAGTTGACGTGCCGGTACACAAGCAATTAGGAAGACAGATGGTGCATTGGCCTTTATTGCAAGAGCACTGTATAAGAGTCAGTAAGTACTACTGAAACTACAGAGGGAGTGCAGCGACAATTCAATATATTCATTCCTTTCTGTAAAGATTAAAAGGACTAGGTTTATACATTCTAATGTTTCAGAAAATAAAATATTTTCATGAAAATATGCAACATTCTTATTGGGCTTGACAAAGTTGATGTAGGTAATATGTTTACTCTGTCTGGAGCATCTGAAACTAGGGGCTCACAGTCTCTGGATAAGAAGTCAGCCATTCAAGACTGAGTGGAGAAGAAATTACTTTGGCAAGATGATAATGCAATGTCGGAATTTTCTGTCCAAGAAGTCTGTGGAAGCTCTATCACTGAGTATATTCAAGAAGGACATTGGTAGATTTTTTAAACATTAAAGAATCAAAGGAGATGGGGTCAGAACAATAAAGTGGCACTGAAGTAAAAGATCATCCATAATCTTATCGAATGATGGAGCAGGTACAAAGGGTCAGATAGTTTGCTCCTGCTTCGATTTCAAACACACATGGTCACTCTTCTCTAGAGGGATAAAAATGATTTCAAAGCAAAGGCCTTTGTCTTGTTCTTACTTTTGACAAAGAGTCAATATAGTAAAGTAAATAGGAAGAATGTTTCTGCTGTGAAATATTCTCTCTAAGGGAATGTTGCCTTTCAATTCACCAGGGATGAAATACCAAACCTCAAAGACATTCTGGCCTTGGAGTGGGAAGGTGCAGTTTGAACAGAATAACAAATGTAGTTAAAAGGTTAAATTAAGTGGACAGTTTGTATAAACTTGTTAGGAGGCTGAGGGATGATCTAACAAAAATACTGTTAGCTGCTGAAAGGGTAGAGGGGAATATGTAACAAGGATGGTCTTGAAATTAGGGCAGGACCATTTAGGAGTGAAAACTGGGATCAGTTTTGAAATTTTCTGCACTGGCACTGATAGATTCTTATTTGGGAAGGATGGAAAGAAAACATTGCATTTGTTCAGTTTATTCTTAATTATCTAATCACGTAACTCACTCTACTCTGTACAGATGCTGTGCAAAAGGATTTGTGTTCAATGTCTTTCATGTTAGACTTGTTCCTATTAAAGATAATCAAGCTTTGTAAACTAATGTAATGCTTTAAATTTCATTAACATTCCAAAATAATGACCTTTCACCACAGTAATTACATACTTTCGTTACATTCTGAGCAGGGGTTTGATGCAATTTTTAACAATGGCTTCAAGAAATATCACTACTGATCATCTTTTCCAGGCTGATTTCAAGGATAGGATGTGCACTAGACAATTGTACATTCATTTCTCATCCCCTCCAGGTTATACTTCCACAACGTTCTTCTTAAATCAGAAAATTAATTGGTTTCAATCAAATGACACAAACTCCAATTATAAGAATATAAGGAACAGAAGCAGGAATAGGTCAGTTGGTCTTTCATGCCTGTTCTGCTATTCTTCCCAGTCTCTATTTCTATTCTGTATGACTCCCTTGTGTTTAAATGTTTGCCAATCTCCACCCTGCATATATTCAATGATTCCACCTCCACCGTTCTCGAGGATAGAGAATTTCAAAGATTCACAATCCTCGGAGGGAAGAAATTCCTCCTCATTTCCATCTGAAATGGGTAATCCCTTATTCTGAAACCATGCCTATTGGTTCTAGATACCTCACAAGAGAAACATCTTCTCAGCAGCCAGTCTTTCGATCCCTTCTAGAATGTTATACATTTCAATAAGGTCACTTTTCATTCCCATGAATGTAGGCCTAAGATGGTTGCTCCCTTCATCCCAGGAATCACCCATGTGAACCTTTCCTGCACTACCTTAAATGCAAGCACATTCTTCCTTAAATATGGGGAACATAACTACAGGCTTCAGGTACAGTCTCACCAGTGCCCCACCACCAATTCCATCACAACATCCCTACTTTTATATCCATACCCCTTGCAATAAAGGCCAACATTCCATTAGCCTTCCTAATTAATTGCTTACCTGCATGCTAACTTTTGTTTTTCCAACAACAATGACCCAGATCCCTTTGTACTGCAACATTTTATAGTCTCAGTCCATTTAAATAATAATTGCTTTTTCATTCTTACTTCCAATATGGATAACCTCACTTTTTCCCATGTTTTATCCATCTGCCAAATTATTGCCCACCCACTTTAACCTATCCATCTCTCCTTACAGGCTCCTTGCAATTTGCTAATCCATTTATTTTTTGTACCATCAGTAAACTTGGCTGTAGTATGTTCAGACCCCTCATTCACATCATTAATTGAGATGATAAATTGTTGAGGCCCCAATACTGAATTATAATGGGATAGAATGTCACATACACTATTGCTATGATGCATTGCATCAGCTGAGAGGAACATTGAGTAGGTATCCATTGTGGCAATTAAGTTAGCAAGTAAACGTTGTGTGGGCACTGGTATGCCATTGAAAACATGTGTGCATTGTTTTTCCTTTGTACTACACTAAAGATACTACCAATGCATCCTCTCCAATATTCTCCAAATTCATTGGAAGGATAAGCAAAACAATGTCAGTGTCCTATCCCAAGCCAACATTCCCAGTATTGGGGCTCAAGTTGCATTCAGTTGCCTATGTCAAGTCAGGCCACACCTTTTGCATGCATGACGCCAGACTACTGAAACATACACTCCATTCTGTGCGCTTACATGGGGCAAACAAAGGAAAAGAATTATGGTTTTGTTCAAAGCCTCCCTGAAGAAATGCAACATTCCCACCAAATCCGGGGAATTATTAACCTTAGTGCCATTTCCAGAACTTAACCCCTTGTCATTTACAGTGAAACTCTGATAATCCAAACACCTAGGTCATGCTGGACCTGCTGGTTTTCTGGACTATTGGATATCGTTCCTCTTAATACCCCACAGTTTCAATTCATTTCTTTAAAGACATTACAGTAAAGCTAAATTGTAGTCAATTTTCCAGTAAACCCAGCGAGTTTAAAGGGAGGGTGGGAAACTGAGTCCCAATAAGTTAAATGGAAGTGTAGGGAACAGAGACCCAGTCAGTTTGAAGAGACTGCAGAAAACATCAGCCATTGAGCCAAATCCCAAACCACTGGGGTTTCCAAATAGACAGACAGTGGATAGAAACATAGAAAACCTACAGCACAAAGCTGTGCCAAATATGTCCCTACCTTAGAAATT
>JARFYF010000050.1:24212062-24225163 GCA_030265395.1 Rhina ancylostomus | reverse complement strand
AAATACTGAAAAAAAAATCAAACACCAACCTCCTTACAAAGCAAGCAGATGGTGCCACTGCATACAAATTCTTTCTGGGGGCATAGTGCTCTCCAGGCTCAGTGACAGTGAATAGATATTACAGCAGTATGGCTTACTGGATGAACCTTGGGTGATGCAGGAGTTAGCATTACAAGAGCAAAAAGGTAATGATCACAGAAAGTCTGACAGTCAGCAGTAGGATATGTTGCATCTCAACACTTACAATGGGAATTGTCTCATGAATTTCAACAACTGAATACAAGATAAAGTGTGACAGACAGTAACAGACTGCAAGAAGACAAAAAATAGGCTGGATGAATGTGAACAAGTGGCAAATAGAATTTAATACAGAGAAGTGAGAAATAATATTTTGGGAGAAAGAATAAAGAGAGACAATGTCGCTTAAATAATGCAGCTCTAAAGGGCAGGAACAGAGTGGCAGAGCATGTTGATAGAGTGGTTGGTAAGGGATCCTGGGATTCATAAATAGAGGCTTAGGGTTCAAAAAGCATAACTATTACACAGCACCTGTAAAAAAAAAACACTGGTTAGACTACAACTGGAGATTATGTCCTGTTCTAGTTTTCTGATTTTAGAAAGGATGTGAAGTCCTAGAGAGGATGCAGAAAAAATTTACTAGAATAGTTCCAACAATGAGGGATTTCAGCAATAAGGTTAGTTTTAAGAAACTAAGATTTTTTTCTTGGAACAAGAAGGTTGAGAGAAGATCTGTTAGAAGTATATGTCTGCCTCAGGTAAGTTGATAGAAAGAAGCTATTTCCATGGCTCAAGGACCAGGGATGTTGATTTAAAACTTTGAACAAAAGGTACAAGAAGTTGTGAGAGAAAAAAATTAATGAGGTTATGATCCAAAATTGACTGCCTGAAGACACAGTGGAAACAATTAATCAGTGCTTTGCAAAAGCAATTGAATGAACACTTGAGAGAGAATTTTCGGGAAAGAGTTGGGGAACAGAACTGATGAGATTGCTCAACCATGAATTGGCATAGTGTCAATGGGTCAATTGCCCACTCAGTGATCCTATGACTGTGTTGTGGAAATTTCAGAATACAATTCACTACAACATTAAGCTTCATCCTTCAGTGGGAAGGATTAATCCTCACTGCTGCACAACAGTGCCAAGGTAACATTGTGCAGATGAAAACACATTCACTCCCTTTTATTGTGGTATCAGCCATGAATGCCCTTGAATTGAACATATAACATAAGCAACAAAACAATGTAACACCTACGTATGGAAAAGAAACACTGGAACCATACCAATCTTTGTTCAAACATGCATTCAAAGCTCCAAAGCTCTATCAGTGCTTTTTTTTAACTCCCAGGATATCTGCAGCATTTATACAAGGACTCAGATTTATTACACAGTGCGTTCACTTCACTGTGGAAATGTTTTGCGTTGGCTTTTCTCAATGATACATTAATAAAATATGAAGGATGGTGAGCCAGAAGTTGTACCATGCCTGAAACATGTGAGAAAGTGAAGAGCAAGCAGTATGTTGGATCATTTTGACCTTTGTTAATGCTTCATGTAAACCATCGTCTCAACAGAGGCACCAAACAATATAATAAATAGCTGAACTGTCAGGACAGAGCAGGAATGTAGTTCATGAGTTATGTTTACTATCAGCTGTAAAACAATCAATACAGAACCAGACAAAGGAGTTAAACTTGTTACATAGAACAAGTGAATTCTGAATACAGATACAGGTGAAGAGGGAGATAAATTATTGCCTATCATTTTTTTGTAGCTACAACAGAAGAATATGCAAGGATCCTTGACTGCTGACCTCAGATGAAAGCAGAGGACTGATCAGATGCAATAAGAGGGAAAAGGTTGAATTGCGACAGAACGATCAAAAAGGATGAAAGATGCTGCTTTAGAGTTTCCCTTCGCAGCCTGACACCAACCCCCCAACGGTTCCCACTGAAGAGAAGTCTCCAAAGGGAACTTTTCCCAGGGTGACTTTGGCACAAAGAAAAAAAATTCCATTCCAGTGAGACGCTGGAAGGATCCTCTGTATTTCACTAATGACCACAGTGGCCCCGATACCTGCCTTCTATCCACTGCATTTTGATAACAGTGTGGCCATTCTATCCTACTTTCCCTGCTCTGTAACTCGTGTTATAATCAAGTATAGACATTGAACAATATGGGCAAACTCTGAACAATTTGATTTTAAAACTCTAACTAAAAGTGGAGCTGTGTGGGGTGGGTGTGGTGGGCAAGTGCTGGCTGTGCTGAAGTGCAGAACTCCACTGAGCACAGAGCCAGAGTTATCGTGTGTAATTGAACAGGCCCAGCACACTGCACAAAGAGGCCTTTCCTCCACTCAGTGCAACCAGTGCAGAGCTTGCACAAGACATCAGTAGGGCTGTGGATCATGGAGGAGGAGGAGAAGGAGGAGGGGAAGTACACAGAGAATTGAGATGGAATAAAGAGAGGTTCAGGGAAAATGAGTCACAGTCATGGTCAGAGAGAGGATAGGAGCTTGGTCAGAGTATTTTGGAAAGAAGTTCTAATATTTCTTAGTTTGTGGAAGTATGAACCAAGAAAACAAATCAATGAAAATAGTGGAAACATCAGTCTCCCCAGCTCCCCTTTAGTCAATAAGGGAGACTTCAGCCTTCTGGTTACGGGGTGATTTGGTGGCCAAAACCTGTACAGTTGTCAGTCCTCACAAAGGAAAATTTGACTTTCACCAGAGACATCACTGCACATCTTGGAGACCACAAATATTTGCAAAGTACTTGAATCTAATTTGTATCAAAATTGGCACCAAAAGTCGATCACGTTTTGATAAATTTCAATCACAAGTGCCCAAAAAAATTGCATTGCACAACAGAATTTCTAGGCAGTTTTCTAAAATACATTCCAATCCTCCAAAGAAAAGTATTAAAGAGCTTCACAAAAAAGTCAATAAACTTTGCAATGTGAAAATCTTGTGTTTTTCTAACCAAATTCAGCGTATTCCTCACTCTGCCTTCTGCCTAGGTGTAGAGAGGGCTGTTGGGTAGCTGACAGGAAACATAGTGGTGGTGAAAGGTTGCTTTTTGAATTAGTAGGAAATGTACTCTCTAGTTCCTCAGGGATTGATGGAAGAACTACTGGATTTCATAATATACATTGATTTCTTGGACTGTACACCACAGCTGCCCTTTCTCCAGAGCAAATATTACTCATTCCTTTGAGAGAATGCAAGTTGATTGTTTTCATTTGCAATGGAATATTTTCTCCTGGTGGTTGACAACCACTCAAAGTGGATATGCTATTACAGTGCCAGTGACCCGGGTTCAATTCCTGGCCACTGTCTGTAAGGAGTTTGTACGTTCTCCCTGTGTCTGCATGGATTTCCTCCGGGTGCTCCGGTTCCCTCCCACATTCCAAAGACGTATGGGTTAGGTAGTTGTGGGCATGCTATGTTGGCACAGGAAGCGTGGCAACACTTGTGGGCTGCCCCGAGAACATTCTAGGCAAAAGATGCATTTCACTGTATGTTTCGATGTACAGGAGACAAGTAAAGATATCTGTCTTATCTATCTATCTTATTTGGGCCCTGCACCTCTGCATAGTCCATTGAGGCTCTGGAACTGTGGCCTCCCTGAGGAATTAGTTTCCAACAATGGTTGCATTTTAGGTCAGCAGAGTTTGTCACATTGCTGCACTCTTGTGGAATACGGCACACTTCATTATGTCCTTATCACCCAGTTTTTAATGAGAGACTGAACAATCTGTCTGCATGGTGGAGGAAACATTGAAGCAATACTTGCTGGATGAGAGGGCTAAGTTGCATTGCTGGCATTTGTTTCTGCTTATATACAGGACCATCTCCCACTCCACCCCAGGTGAGTCCCATATGAGATGCCAATGGATCAACCTTTGCAGATACAGCTGAGCTTAGTATAACTGAGAAGACCTGAGGAAGGAGACCAATGGAATGACTAAACTTATAACTGGTTTAGTTCAGAACATTATATACATATGTAAATATTTAATCTATTGTATAAATTCACATGTACTAATAACTGGTTTGTATGGGCTTACTTCATTTTTAAAGGGGAAGTAGCTTTGAACCAAGTGTACCATGGAATGACCATGATACATTGTTGTACCAACCACTTCTGTTCCGTAATATATCTTCAATAAAGTATCTTCTGTTCATAACTCCACCTCTCACACCAGCAGGAACACAAAATATCCTACAGACACGACATACACAAAAGTCACTTCCGATGGTAAACGTGGAGCAACCTAGTACAAGTCCACTGCCCAGTACCATGTTATTACATTTTATGTGAGGTAGGATTTCTAGGCCACAAACTTTTGCCTGTTTATTCAGAAACAGTAAATGCGTAGCAAGGAAACACTTCAATATGAATAAATGTAGTCATTGCTATCTCTCACCGCTACTTCTTCTGCTGGAATAACTGCAAAGACAAACAGGAAAGCTCACATCCTTCTATGGTTTTCAAGTATCAGCAGTACATAATTCAAAGCACAGCTAAAACGATACATGTTAAAAATCAAGGAAATCTCTTCTACTCACATATATCGGAGTTCAGATTCTCTTCGAACCAATATATCTCTTATCCGTTCAATTTTAAATAGCTCATCCTCAATGTCATCCACTGTTATGGTAGAATCGGCCATTGATATAATATCTGTCTCTGTAACAGAAATGATGAAAGGAATTGCAATGATAACAGTGGAATAATGGAAATATTCATCAGGCAGCTAAGCCAGGAACTGTGGATAGAGACACAGAGATAACATTTCAGGTCAATGACCTTCCATTAAAAAACCCTCCACTAGGAAAAGTTATAAATTAAAGATATTTTAAGTTGTAGAGAAGGTGAAGAGATGGAGAGAACAATATCTGTGATGGAGTGGAGACCAGAGAGACAGATTGACATACGCAATAAGCAGTGCCCGCTGAAAGAGAGAGTCATAAAGACTTTAATAACAGCTGGTCTGTCTGGAGGTGGTGTAATGGGGATGGGGAGAGAGGGAAAAACAATGCTGGCATCATGGATAAGAAACACTGTAGTTGCTGGAAATTTGATTTAAAAGTGAATGTTGGAAAGACCCAGCAGGTCAGCTGTGACAGAAACTGGAAAGGCTGGTTATCTGAAATTGTTGAAAACAATGTCCTGAAGACTGCAAAAATCCTCATTGAAAATTAAAATTCTATTTCTTGAACTGACTTTGGGTTTTGTTGGAAGAGTGCAAGAAACCAGAAGATGGAAGTCAGGGTGGGAGTGGGATGCAGAATTAAAGGGGAGACATTCTGGAAATTGCTCATCAAATCTACATTTGGCTTCTCTGTTGTAGAAGAGATCTCATTGTATACACTGAAAACAACTTACTCAATTGGAAGTACAAGCCATTGGCTGCTTCATCTGGAAGGAATGTTTAGAACACTGTACAAAGGGAAGAGAACAGGTAAAAGTGAAGCTGTTGCACCTCCTGCAGTTGCATAGGGACCAGGATATGCAGAGTGCTTATGTGTCTGGTGAGAGCATCATGATCAAGGTGATGGGAAAATATGTAGGACAATCCACTGAACATGGAGGCTGATGGAGTGGCAGGTGAGGGGAAGGGGAACCCTCTCTGTCCTGGGTGGGAGGAGGAGGGTTCTGGGAGGAAGTGAGGGAAGTAAAACAGATGCTGTCAAGAGCACCGTTAATTGTGGTGGAGCCATGGTCAAGGAAAAAGGAATGCATCTCAGAAGCACTGTTGTGGGGTCTTCTTCATACTAGATATGACATGGCCAAAGAAACTGAGAAAACATGCAGGAATTACAGTATCTTCAAAAAAATTACAATATAATTACAATTCAAATCAGCTTTTTAAACTCTTGTACAACTTATAGAAAAGAGGATATAATTTGTTTACATCATCATATGACCTTCTGACTCAGTCCTTGAGTGATATTTCCTTAAAAAGTCAAGGAACCAGTTCAAGAACCACCTTCTTCTACATATAGCCGGATGTGATTGTCTTGATGTTTTTACAGGTAATCCACAGTTGTATTAAAGAGATACACAAGACCTGCAAATTCCTTATCTGCCAACATCTACTCTGTCATTCATTGTAAACCCAAGTTGCTGGCATTTTCCCATTGTTCAGCAGCTCCTTTTGATAACCACCAGGTCTTTATGGATCTCATCCCCTAATTTCTTCCAGTATGCCATGATAAATACTGGCTATTGCCAGTAATCGACTAAGATGAATAAAACTGTAATCTCAATGATATCAAAATAAATCAATTTCCTTAACATTTTGTCCTTTATGAACAGCATACTATCTCTTCTCCCTTGAAATGACATTCAGATATCAGCTGTCAAAGCAATCCAAGATTAAATGATTATAAATGTTATCCTGACGTTCACAAAAGTTTCCTGTTTTGAATGGTTTACTTGTAGTTATTCACCTTTCTTGTATGATTAAAAATGTTGGGGAGGGTCCATATTCCACCAGATTTTACCAAGTCCCTCTGAAGGATAGTCTAACAACATTACTACCTTCTGGCTTCAAAGCAGTCAGTCAGTATCCAAATTGAGTATCAAGAAGTAGTTATGAGAGACTGTGCAAAGAAGGAAATAGAGTCTTCAAGTAGACAAAGTATCTTTGAAATGTAAATAGAATTATTTTACATATTAAACTAAAATGAAGGAACCCCTTATTTCCATTATATGGAGGGAAGAGAGTAACAGACAATTAAAAGAGGATAAAAAACTGAAAGAAGATACAAAGACTAAATATTAAAAGAATGTTCTCTCACAATGTATTTTCAAAAGGTATATTTTTGAACTTCCAGTGTTTCATTATGAGACATTAATTTTCTTAAAATATCACCACAGAAAATTAAATATATTTTGAAGGATAACAGATGAAAGTGTTAATACATTAATATCCAGCTGCAGGTGTCAATTTGAAACTAGCATGTGGTGATGTAATACCATAATTAAAATGCATCCCATGGGCAAATAAAAAGGAAAAATGACTGACATCCAATGTGCTGGTATCAAAACATCAAATTCTGGCAGCAGTTGTTTACCCTGTCAGCTATCATTAAGATCTAAGGATCACATGGAATACAACAGATAAAACAAAGACAGCAGAAAGAACATTGAGAGAAAAGTGAAATAAAATACATTTACCATGAAAATTCAACAACAATCCTTTATTAATTTGTTATTCTATACATTATGGATGTCACAAAAGCAAAGTGATAGCAAGGTACATTTTACCTAATTACAAAAGCTTTTGTGGTTTAATGGATTAGATGCTGTTAAATAAACTAAGGCAGCTTGGTGGTGCATTAATCCTTAAGTAATCAGATGAGCAAATTAGCCTATTACAAAGAATTGGTTACGCATTTTATGCTTTGAGCAAAACTGAGAAATAACTTTCAAAATATAATAAAATTACATGGGTTATATTACAAGTCATGTTTCTGATATAAAAATGTATTTAATCAATAATCTAGAACATTCAATAAAGTAGCACAGTTGTGAAGAATAATAGATCATTTTTTACCATCTTGTTACCAAAATGAACCATTTTCCTTTATGCAATTAAAGTGACAACCTGGCACATATCATCAGAAAATGAGAATTCTGAATCAGTGTTACCATGAGTTACCAGATTTTATACATCACTGAAAATTGCATACAAAAACTGTACTGAATGATTTAATAGTTTTACTGGTGTCTCAGTAAGTTAAGAATTTTGTTTTGATATGAAAGAAATAATATGCTTATTTGTATCTGTTTATCTAAGAAAACAGATGCAACTTCTAGAAACTTTCTGAACCAAAGCAATAAGCAGAATCTCACTATTAAAATCTGGGTGATGGACAGTTTTGTACAGGAAATTTTGTGATTTAAATCTTCAACCATGGTGAAATATCACAAAAGCATAATCTCATGTGGCTTGGGATCTGCTTAAAACTCCCTGTTTTAATGCCACTTTGGTCAGTTCTTCCCGGATTTTGCAGATATCATAAGTGAAAACAAGCAGTAAAACTATACTCAAGACAATCGAGCTGAAAAGAACTCTGCCTTTTCGAAGGACAAAATCTCTCTTGCTCTATATTCTCTGTTTTTCTCTCACAATCTGATATATGTTACAAACACAGTTCACATTATCATAATCAATGACTGCAAAAACATGCAAGTGTTTTCAACAGTTTGTTCAAGCTTGCTAAGCATTTTGCTTTGGGTTTTCACTGAATCCTAGAGAACAAACAGAGGTCACTCAGTTCATCATTCCCATGACAGCTGTCTGAGAGACATCCAATTACTTCACTCCTCTGCTCTTTCCCACAACCCTGAAGAATTTCTTCAATTATTTATCTTGCTCCCTTTTGGAAGTTATTGAATCTGCTTCCAATCCACTTTCAGGTAGTGCTTTTCAGATAATACAACACCTGTATGGCTTAATTTATCATCCTCTCACCTTTGGGGCTTTTGGCAATTACTTCACATTTATGTATTTTGTTCATTCACCGGAAAGAGTTTTCTTTATTTTCTCTTGCCGGTTTTGAACACCTCTATCGAATCTCCACTGAATCTTCTCTGCTCCAAGGAGAACAACTCCAGCTTCATCACTGAACTTTTCATTCTTGGTATCATTGTAGTAAATCTCTTCTGCAGCCTTGCCAAGGTCCTGATATTTTTCCTGAAGTTTGCCACCTAGAATAGACCAGAATAACCCTCTACACTAACCAATATTTTATAAATTAACATAGCTCCCTTGCTTTTATACTCTCAACCTGTATTTATAAAGCCAAGAATTCTACATGACTTTTAAACACCTTTCTCAACTGGACCTGCCATCTTTAAAGTGTTATAAGTTAATACCTCTGTTGCTTCACCTCCTTTAAAATTGTACTGTTTGATTTACATATCCATTCTCATTCTTCCTACTAAAGAGACATCTCACTCTTTTTTGCATTAAGTTTTACCTGCAATCTGTCTATCCATTTTACCTGTGCATGTTCTTATGACGGCCACTGCACCCCACTGCTTACTATATTCCTGTGTTTTATGCCATCAGCAAAGTTCACCATCTGCAACATTTCCAAGTCTATAACATACATTGAGTGAGCAGTTGCTCCAACATTAATGCCAAAGGAACAACATTCATAGTTCTTTCCAATCTGAAAATCAACATGCTTTGTGGTGAACACTCTGTTTGTAGTGAAAGCTACTGGCCTTTCATTGCAAGGATTTTCTCCATTTATATTTCCACACTATCCCCAGAAATATTGGTCTATACCTTTCTCCACTTTAATGGAATAGCAGATAGAGAATAAGCCTGTACATTGCCACAGCTGATGTTAAATATTTAACCAGTTAAAATGGCTTTGGAAGAAAAAGGAAATACTGATGACCTTGTAATACAGAAATATAACAGTTACATTGTAGACTAACAATCTAGATGTTGGAAGTTCAAATCTTACGATGGTAAGAAGTCAATTGAATGCCTCACCCTAAAGACTAGAATCTGTCAGAAAAGGCAATCAAACTGTAAATATGTCATGAAAATGAATGTCTTCAGGTTAGTTATAAAAGCAATCACTATATCCTATGAATGTTCCCCACCAACACCTTCTCAGGAAAACTGTGGACAGGCAATACATGTAGAATTGCTACCACCACTTGCGTCCTCACAAAAATAACAATTAATTAATGGATGCTACAATGGTTGATATTAAATCTGACATCAGTGGTAAAGAAATTGCTTGAATCTTTTATTAAGAAAATGACAACATGGCACTTGGAAGATAAATGTGGGACTGGGCAGGGTTGCATGGATTTAGGAAAGGGAAATCATCTGTGACTAACCTTTTGGAACACTACTTATTAGAATAGACAAGGGTGAATCCATGATGTGGTGGATTCAGACTTTCAGAAGGCCCCTGATGAGGTGCCACATGAGATTACTAAATAAAATTAGAGCATGGGGGTAATATCCCGACATGGATTCAGGTTGGTTAATGGAAAAAAAATCAGAGAGAGTAGGAATAACTAGGTCATCTTCACGTTGAGAGGCTGTAGGGTATAAGATGTTCCAGGGATCAGCGCTGGGGTCACAGTTGTTCACAATCTACATCAAAGATTTGGATGAGGGGATCATATATGACATATGCAAGATTGCTGATGAGACCAAGTTAGGTGACAGTGAGGGGCTCCAAGGTGGATACAGAGAGGCTTCATAGAACACAGAATGCGTAATTGAATGGGCAAGGATGGCAGATGGAATATAACATGAAAAATCCACTTTGGCAGAAAAATAGAAAGGCAGGAGTATATTTTTAAATGGTGAGAGACGGAAAGACATCAGTGATCAAAGTGACCTGTACGTGAATCACTGAAAGTTTATATGCAGATTTAGCAAGCAAATAAGGTGGCAAACAAAAAGTTGGCCTATGTAGCAAGAAGATTTGAGAGAAATATTGGGCCAATCACATAGGCTCCTGGTGAAACTGCATCTGTGTTCAGATATATTTTCCCTATCCAGGAAAGGTATACTTGCAATAGATAGCATACAGCAATGATTCACAGTTTCTTTGTATGGAGAGATTAAACAAGTTAAGCACATTCTAGAGTTTTGAAGAATGAAAGATTCTCTCATTGCAATGTCCATTTTTTTTTTAAAAAAGAGATTTAACAGGTAGAAGCAGAGGTGATGTTCCTCCCTGAAGGCATTCTTAGAACCTGGGGATCACAGTCTCAAAATGATAAGCTGACCCTTCAGGACAGTGAAGAGAAATTTCTTCACTCAGAGGGCAGTGAATCTTTGGAATTCACTGCCAAAAGAACCATGGAAGCACAGTTGCTGAGTAAATGCAAAACACAGATCAATAGATTTTTTAGCTATTTGGTGATCAAATGTATATGGGGTTAGTGCAGGAATGCAGCACTGGGGTAAAACATTCATTGGTGAAGCGGGGATGAGGGGACAAAATGGCTTTTATTTATTTCATTCTTTTTAAACAGTCCTTGAAAAGTATTTTGAATATTTTATTTCAAAAAATTTGCTAAGTTTTCGCTGATCCATATCATTCACGGAGCAAGAAAGTGGAAGATGACTTGTAGTTTTACTTCAGTCAGATAATATGCTGTCTCAGTTCAGCTGGATTTGCTGGCAAGTGCCTGGATTGCTTTGCCACCAAGTCAGGAACTCCCTCAAAAGGCAACAAGAGATAAAAGAATATTTTGCAGATGTGTGGCATGACTGAATTACATAGCAACAAAAAAAGATCATTCCAGTTGTAACAATCCAGCCTATCAATACCCACCAAAATTTAAGTACTTTTCAATAAGTCAATCCAACCCATCCACTTGTTTGCATCTTCTTTTCCCATAGAACAATACAGCACAATACAGGTCCTTTGGCCCACCATGTTGTGCCGCCCAAGCTGAATATTAATTTAAGAACTAATCCCATAGCTACTTCAAGTGATCCTGGGAGACAGTTCAAACTGCATAGTTTTATTAAATTTTATACTGTTGAGTTGAAATAGAGATCACAATATTTATTGACTAACTCATATGGTATATCATCAAAATGATTTTCCGGAATGTGTGTTCCTTGTAAAACGCCAGAGGTAAAATACAACAATTTTTTTCATTTACTTATATATTATGAAACATTTATTAAATAACAGCAACATATCACAGTAATAAAGATAGTCATTTTTGAGAAGTAACAACCGTGAAAGCTTATATTCTCATAAACATTCATATTGCAAATTAGAGTTTAGTTTATTCAAAGAGTAAACTGACATTAGGTTACTCACTGCAGTGAGGTGCAAAAGACTTTCTACATCGTGTCAGTGCATTGGCTAAAGAGGACTTTCACTCCTTCAATAAACAAGTTAAAAGCCAAATAAAAACAGTGGCTCTTTGGAAAGATAGTCTCAATAAATGGAAGTCAATCCTGAAAAGTTAATTTTTCTGGGTGAATTGCTGTTGATAAATTTTGTCATTTGTACTGGGTAACATGCAATTGATGGCTCTGCAAATGACAGCAGAAGCAAATAGCAATCAAATTGAAAAAAATCAAGCATTTATATAGCAGCAATTTTCTAAAGTTTTTTTAAGACACATGTTCAAAAATATTTGGAAATAAATTCCTAATAACCCATAATTAATCAACAGTGCAAATTAATGGATACTGCATCCCTATTGCACACTTCTCCCAAGGATGCATCTTATTTAGTTTACAAAGAAATTATCTTTCTTGTATCATCAAGACTTGGGATGGTACTGCTGTGGCATGAAGCACATACTTATTTCGGGGGCAATGAAGAAATTAGATAGAGGTGAACTGGCTATTGAGTAAAACTCTTGTAATTTGTTTCATCCTTACAAAAGTGACTCATGAGTGAGATTGTGAAATCAGAAGTAAAGTATCTTCCCCTAACCAACAGATATTGTCACACAAGATCTTGTAATATCCACTGAAGCACAATCTAGATTCTAATCCAGTATCTACCAATTTTTAAGACTATGAAGGATTTAATTCAATGCTATGTACAAATCTCTCATTGCATTGCTCCCAGATCAATAGCAGGCTATGTGATATACTCTTGATGCAAGTACCTAATTCTCATCTTGTATACAACTATATTCAAAATTGCTATAATTACAAAAGCAAATGTTACCGGCAAAGTGTGATGCAAACATCATGATCCAGACAAAATTAGTTGTATTTATTGTTTGAAATCTAGCAGCTAATTTGGATTGAGGTAGAGCATCAGGAATTTAAATTCTGGAGTTAGTAGGTTTGTGTTGCCTCCTTCTCTGTCCACCGAGTCCCCTGCAAAATCAAGGGAACTCTGTCGATGTGTGAGCATTGCACAGCTTGCCATGAAATGCGCTGTTCTTCAGTCTTGCAAGCATTTCAACTCAGTGAAAGGAGAGGGGCAGCCTTCCGACACGCACCGGCAGGATGGCAATGACAAACTTTGGTTTTTGAAGTGCTTCTGATACCAGTACAACTGTGACTATTCCTGAAATTTCCCATACACAAGTATTTCAGT
>JARFYF010000050.1:24142618-24153143 GCA_030265395.1 Rhina ancylostomus | reverse complement strand
AATTCACTCAATCAAACCACTCTGAGTAGCCACTACAACACTTCCAGTAAAGTAGTGCAAGTTGTACTAAGCCACTTAAGTAACTGGAGCAGGGATTCATTCATTTATATCTTATAATCAGCACAAGTGGGCATCCAAAACAGAATATGAGGGGTTTTTGAGCTCCCCTGCCTGATTCTTGGTATACTGTGACAATGGCAATGACTGGAATGTGTGGAGGGTCACTAGGCTTGAACTGGGGACTATGATTTTGCGAGCTCTGTAACAGAAGTCTATTCTAGCCTAGGCTACAAAATCTTCTGAACCTGCTCAACTTGGAGACATGATTATGATGCTGAGCAGGGACAACCCTGGTAGCATTTTCCTTTGTCCTGCTCCTTTTGCTCCTTCTGCTCTCCAAACTCTACTTGGAGCAGTACAGACACAAGACTCTCCCCACAGAATGTTGTGTACTCAGTAATAACAGCCTTTGGAAGCCTGAGACTACGGATGCTTTGCTTTCCAGAAAGTTCCATGAAGAATGTGGAGTCTCTCAGTTCTTTGTTCTTAGGCACATTTCTGCCTCCTCTCCTGAGATCCACAAACCACTCTGAGTAGCCACTACAACACTTCCAGTAAAGCAGTGCAGGACTGTATTAAACTCCTTCAGGATCTGTCCCCTGGACATAAAGGATCCCAAAGCTGGAAATATGACTCCATCTCAGATATATCATATGTAGAGTGGAAAATTTTAGCCAGGTTTTCCAATGCATTTTTCTGGGTTAGGGCATCAATGGCAAGGCAAATATTTATTGCCCATTCTTAATTGCCTTTTAACTGAGTGGCTTGCTCAGCCATTTAAGAGTCAACCAATGGTGTGGATCAGGAGTCATATGAGTCGGACCAGGTGAGGATGGCAGATATTTTACCCTGAAGGATATTAGTGAACCAGTGGGTTTCTACTAAAAAAATACAGTAATTTTGTTTTTGTGATCATAATTACTAACACAAATTGTTGTTGTCCAAATTACAGATTATTCATTGCAGTTCCTATGGTGGGATTTGAGCTCAGGTCTATTGATTGTTAGTCCAGGAACTCTCTGGATAGCTGCTTTGATAACTAAACTGATGTTCCAGCACCACTGCCTTAAGTTGTTATCTTATTACCTTATTATCTATTTGATCATACTTACTTTTCTCGGTGTGAGAAAGTGTCATTTTTTAGCCCATGTTCAGATATAACTACCCTTTGGTACAAAAAACCTGTAATATAATGGTCTTTAATTAGATTGTTAAGTTGGTACATGTTGAAAGCCATCATAAATCCATTTTATTCTAATCCTTTCTGCCCATAACAGTTTGTGATTTCATATTTAAAGAAAACAATATAAATTCTCAAATCTTTCATCAAAACACATCACTTTTCTAAACAACTCAAAACATGTGAAATTGATCTTAATTTTTGAGAAATGCCATCATTTTTAACAAATGTACTTTCATAATTCATGATGGGAACACATTTGATAGAATAAACATTTTTTAATAATCAGAAAACACATGTTTGGAATGTGCTAAAATTGCCCATATTGTACCATATCACAGCTCAGTGTGGCAGTCTGTCTAACAGAAAAGTACACTTCAGCATCCAGACCAGAGCCAAGAAGTATAATTGAGGCATCTTGACGTGGATTGGATTGAGTTTCTTGACAGTTGTTAGAAATGCATTCATTCAGGTTGGATGGAAGTGTTTGGGGAGCAGGAAGTGAATCACTTAGTACAGAAAACCTGGGCTCTGACATCCTCCTGTAACCACAGTCCTTAAGTGCCTGATCCAATAAGGTTTCTGGGCAATGATGTCTCCAGGATGCTGGCAGTGGGATAACTGGACAAATAACAGTTGACTACCAAGGGTAGTCATTGCCCGACACCAATGTGGCACATTTGTTACTTGTCACTCATCAACTCAACCATGCAGGAAATCAAGCCTTTCTGCATGGGTTGGTGAACTACTTCGTGACCTGGAAAGTTGTGAATGGAACTGAACATCATGGAAACTTCTGCAAACATCCTCACTTCTGCTCTTAAGAGAGGGAAAAGGTTATTGATAAAGCAGTGATGATGCTTAGTCTTAGGGCCTTGCAATCTGCATCATTAAAGATCATGGTTCAGGATTCATTTAGATTTTAGCCACATACCTGGTGCTTTTCTTTCAGCCTTTAACATGACTGCATATTGATGTCCAATTGTACAGTAGGGCTTGGGGAAGGATAGGAGTCCTTTGCAAAATGCATATGCTTTTTCATAAAGATTATCAGGAATATATGCAGCCTGGAAAAATAAAGTGGTTCATGACAATGGGATATTACTTAACAATGTTAATAAGAAAATCTTTAGGCATCATTCCACTTCAAATACCTGATAAGAAGCAACTTAATAAACTCATCAATAAAACTGTGGCAGTAAATTGTAAGCAAAAAGAGGTACAGAGCCTGGAACTTGTAGTAAACATAGTACATTATGGGCCACCTGTGAGATTTGAGGTCCTGTCTCTGCAATATTCAACTGACCACAAAGTGCAAAGTGGATAGAGGAACAGATAGGCTGTAGTCTACTATTGCAATTGGGGTTAGAGGTAAGGGTTTACCCGAAAGAGAAAGCTGTCACAAGGCTTAAGTCCCTTATTAAAGGGCATATAGTCGGTCATTTCGCAACCCCAGACTCCATGGTGTGGGACCTTTGCAACAGAACCAATCTGCTTCTGCCAGTGCAGTGTGGGGTCATGTATCTACAAATGAAATTTATGGAAGTTCAATCAAACATTGCAAATATCAGGGACCTCCATGTGTTGGCACGCCAAAAGACAGAAGCAAAGCTGCAGACTTTGTGACTGGTGCTTCTGGATTGCATTTAGCAACAGGTTTGCCAAAGTGCATCAATCATTTACCTTACATCAACATTATGGTACGTAATAGAAAACCAACAGCACAATGTTTAAGGTGAAACCCGAAGAGATAAAAAAGGAAACATGATATTGAAACTGAAAGCAGCTTTTGACATGATGCGGTCTGTACCATAATACGATAAGGTTTGATTGCAATGTTAACCTGTTATTAAATATACTGAGAAGACCCATTCTTTTATTATTGGGAGTTATACAAAGTTAACATGGTGACTACTCTGCCTCTAATTCTTCTTCCTTCTGTCATCATGTCCACTGCCTCCCACAGCAGCAAATCACCTCCAAAGTAATATTTTGCTGGGCAATTTCTGAAAGAAATTCTTACTTGGTGAGGAAAGCCATGGGAAAAAAAACAGGGCATATTTATATCCAAAAATAATTGGAAGACTTAATTGGCAAATTTCAATTTGTGACATAGCCCAGTAAATAATCTTTCAATGCGGTATTTTGTGTAGCATTTGCCCTTAACTGCAAGATTCAAGGTCTCCACAGGAGAACTGCAAGGGTTAAAGATGGATAGTTCATTAAGGAAAGGAGTATGGAGGCACCACTAATGTATAAAATAAATACATTTGCGAAACACAAAATGATATTAAGTCAACTACTTTATGCTTCTCTTATTCTGTAAACAGATACTCACCACTAACCACTGTACCTACCTGAATAATAGCATACATTAAGATGTTCAGTAAAGGTAAAATATAGTGCTTATTGTTTTTCTTCGCCTATTAGAAAGAAAAATCTAGTCATTTTGATTCGAGAATCAATACTTAAGAAATGATTCAATAACACATTAAAAGTATCTCATATTCATTCATTCAGAAATTCACGATGCTGTTGAGAATATTACTTGACTAAATCTAGCCTTGCACAATGGCTTAGCTCAGAGTTTAGGCTATTATACTGGTAACCAGGTTTCACTTCAAATTTCCAATGGCAAAATATTTGACATGCATCTCCTTTGACCAATAAATTCTTAATGTAGTCACCAATATGCCCAAGACATTCACACATTTTTTTGGCAAAACTGTAAAATGCTTCTATTTTTATTTAAAACCATCTGTTTCCTATTGCCACGATCTTTAATTAGGAGCCAAAATATACTGATATTACTGTTGAAAGGATTAGTGACAAAAGCATCGTTACTTTCTTCTACATTAACTGGGGAAGAGAGACCAGAAAACCTAGTGCTTTTTTTTTCTGAATCTAGTGGCCACAAGACCATTTGAATTCAAGGGAGAAATCCCATTCACAATATACATTCCAATGATTTCTGATCGAGGAGCACGTCCTTTTTAAACCACTGAAAGCAAAATATTGTTCATTGACAACATTGACAATGCGTATGGGTGGAACTATCTGTGAAACAGCGCAGGCATAGCACGCTGCAGTGCAACAATCTATCATTCAATATCAGGGGATTATCAGTCTTCATGATCATTGACCATTACATGTTCTACTTCAAATAGTTTCTCACCAGTTCCAGTTCACCAATGAGAATTTTAACCAGAAAATTGCTGTTGTATGGGTCTCGTTCAGTCTTCTTATGCAATGTCCACCGAAACATGCCTGTGAAAAGGAAAGCACTGTCATAATTCCAATAAATGTTCCTGTATCTCAGTTTCTGTCAAAAAAAGGAAAGTAAAAACTATTCTTAAAAAAGTGGGTCAGCATAGACAATCAGGTTTCCCAAGAAAGTGTGAAACTCAGCCCATATCTTCTCTTTATATGAAAATTAGTTTTAAGCCACATAGTTGTAACTCATGCTGTTAGATCCACATGTTTAAGTTCATGCAACTGAAGCTTTTCAATTTTGACATGACATACCAGTGCTTTCAATAAAACAGAAATACAGTATGGTTTATAATGGGGTAAATATGAAAATAGTTTAAAACAAATAAAATACAGGAAAATAACTCTCTTCTGCTTTGCCTAAAATTCTGGGGTTTGTTTTCCACTGATATTGAAGCAGAATAATTGCAAAAATTATTCATGTACAGTTTCGTAGGATAGAGTGGATCTGGTATAATGAGCTAATTTGTAGTTGGGTATGTGGATTATCAGAAGGGAATAAAAGACTGAAGAAATTTGGCTGTAACTTAATTATGTACTCATCCAATATGTTATGCTGGGTATTTGCTCTCTAAGCCACAATTACACTTGTCTCTGCACACAATTATACAAGAAATACACGTTGTTTGGTTTTGATAATAGCCAATTTTATTTATACTGTGTGCAAATTGAAATGGGGCAAGTAACCTAATAACCCCAACATTCATTGTGTCACCATTTTGAAGAACTGACTAATGTCTTCTCTTCAGCAGCTAATTTTTAAACAAATTTTGCACCCTAATTTTGTGCAGGATCCTTGTCACTTTTCCAATATGCTTGCCAAAAAACTCTGTCCCTTTTGAAGGCAGCCCACTTAAAATTGCGCACAGTGCTCCAAGCAGTGTCTTGATCAATATTTAAATATTAAAGGATGCTGAAGAGATTGGTGAAAGCATATCTCAACATAGGGAACAAGTACTGTTTAAAGACTTCTCTCTTTATTGGTGTTTGAACTGGTCTTTAAAAATTCTTGAATTTCAGTTTTGTGAATTTCATCCAAACTATTACTCTATGTGTGACTGGTAACTAAATTACTGCATTTACAATGAACTGGTAACTAAATTACTGCTAGTTGCTGATTGTAGTAAATAATGGAAGATCAAAATTACTTACTCTGCAGCAGACTATCTTTACTTGAGGTTGAGAGCTTACAGTTACCCTTTCATGACAACTTACAGTATGATTTTCTCTCTCTATCCATCATTCTCTCTCTCTCGGCTATAAGCTAAGCCCTTAACACAAAGCTATCTTGGGGACCCATCTGCTGATGATCCAATGATGCATAACTTCTGGCAACAGGCTCGGTCACCCTTCCCTGCCCACTGTACCAACTTGACTGAGGAGGTCTTCCTTTTATGGTAAAACCCCATTAGATATTAACAACTGAAACTGCAGCTTCCTTTTTGATCTAGCCCTGTTTTGGCACTCCCCATTCATTTCCTTGAATTACATTCTGGAGATCAAACATGGTTTTAATAGTTTTGCTTACATGGGGGTTTCTTTTCAATGGGGCTCCAGGTGAAAAGCTAGTTTTGAATGGAATTACATATTCACAATGGGGTTACATTTTAGATGGGAACATACAAGTTTTACAGTTTCTCCATCTCTGTTGAAACAAGCCAATCGCATTTTAAGAGGAAATGCCCTGTGTCAACAAACAGGTCCGTCAGCACGCAGAAAGGTTTCAAACTGCAGCCTCTTTGCTTACATAGCAGAAGCACTCTTTCAGTTGTTTCATTTTCAATTCAGTAGTCCCTGCTTATGAAGTTCATACTTATGACTCTGCTGTGAATATCTTAGCCCTGTGGATTGCCAAAAAGCGCAGGAAGTAGACATTGTTAAACTAGCAAATATACACATAACCCTGTGATCTTCACCCCATCTAAACTCCAAGCTTGTACATTTAATGAGTTTAGTTTTCTCAGGGTATGCTAGAAAATTACACGTGTTCAATTTCTGGATTTGTGGGGGACAAACTGCCTTTACTGTACAGTTTCCTCACTGTGTGATGTGGGCACAGTCAGCCACTCTTCCCATGGATATGGATAAACCGGAGTTCTTTCAGATCAGTAATCCTATTGCATTGCAGGTTAGAAGGGAATTGGGGAGATTTTGTAAAATAAGTCTGCACATGGAACTACCATTCAGGTCAGTTAGAAAATATATTTTCCTTAAAAAAACACAACCAAATATCAATCATAGCAGTTATTTAAACTTTTAACTGATTAATTAAGCTTCAATAATCATGTGAGATCTTAACTTTGAAATAGTAAATCGTGGCTTTAAAAATCTGATACCACAAATTCCCTACCTCGACTGCACTGGAATGTTGGATGTTCCTGGTCCAGTTCCCGTATTATTGCTTGCACGCTGCGCTGGATGTCGGCCTCAGCAATGGCTGCGTTACTGGAGCTTCCACCTGAAGGAATAAAACAAATTTTCCCACGATGTGTTACATCCCTCAGAGTTTTCAGTTGCCATGTAAATGTGTTTATGCCAACAGAAAAATATTGGAAGATACCACAACATTTGAACTCTTTTCATCAAAGATCTGGAGCAGCACATAGTATTTTAAAAAAATAGACTGGAAGAAAAATACAAGATATAGGTAACAAGAAATAGATGAAGAAAGTAAGGGAAACAATAACAATAAACAATTTGGATAAATATAGATAGCATGTTCCAATTCATTACGAGCGTTGTAAGATAATGTTTTAAGAAAATTTCACTTCTTCTTAAGTCTGGGACAGACTGGACAAACACTGCTGTATCTGTCACTCTGCTCCATTATTGGATTCTATCTTGCACCTTTGAGTTCTGAAGGATCGAAGATCCCAATCATTCTAATTAAACCAGGGAAATAGGGAAGGTGATTTTGTTTTAATGATGTTATCTTATATTGGTTTAGTATTTGTACTGATTGTAAATGTTTTAATGTAATTAAGTTTTGTAACATGTTATTTATTTACTGCCAATATAACTTTTTTTTAAAGATGTCTCTGAAACTTCAATAAAAAGCCTCCCAGGTTTAGGAATGAGACAAAGCTGCACCCCCAGCACTATACCTTNNNNTGATATTCTGATAAGTCTACTCACCAATAAGACCTCACTATGTCTTTCTAGGTACCTCCATTATCAGCTCAAGTGGCCATCCACATCTGGCCCATTGTGCAGATACAAACTACAGGGAGTGGGTCAGATCCTGGTAGATTCAGCAAAAGCAAAAGAAACGAGTGTCCATCAGATATTAGAATAAGAGTCTGAGAAGAGTGCTGAAGCTCAGGATTTATTCATATTGTTGGTCAGGATCCACAAATTGGTTTGCAGGTTAGTCTACAATCCATAGGTCTCACTGATTATTACTGAGCCTGTCACTTGCAGAGACACAGTACCAGATATGATGAAGTGAACCATTGAGGTTCATGAAATAAAAGGTGAGATAAAGTCCATCAGTATGCATATTAAAGCAGCTGTGTTGCCTTTGAGTGTTACTGTGAAGATGTAGTGTATAAAGCAGAAATAAAAGGAAAGATCCCTGGGGGACTCCAGAGATACCTGTAAAAGTGTGGAGTGGGAAGACAACCCATTACAGTCAATTCCATAGTTGCTATTCAATAAATAAGAAGGGACCATGCAGCATTGGCTGGGTCCTACCATATGCACCAGCAGAATGGAGAAGGAAGCTCTCAAGTGCGCATACAAGCTGGCATTTTTTTTCCAATTAAAAAGAAAATTTTTTTCCCACTGGAAGGAAATATATTTCAACCAAAAGTAATTTGATTTTCTTCCCTTCATTAAAAATGAGAGGCAATGTAACTCCAGACCAGCCCCCCTAATCTTCATGGTCAGAACCAAGAATAAAATGGCAAACTCCTTTTTAATCATAAACTGGGAAAATATCAGTGTAGTTTGGCCACTTGTTATGTTTTACACAGGAGGGTCAGTTTTTCACTGAGTGCAGTAGGACATGTCAGATAAAGGGATGCATAGTTTGTTTGAGCTACAGGTCCTTCAATAAACAAGTCTGTGAAAGCGATCATTCAATTTGGAGATTGTTGAGTTTTATATAGGATTGGAAACAGGCCATTTGACTTCACTTGGTGCTTACCTCAGTGAGTAGTAGTTGTGTTAATTTATTGTGCCTGTCTTTATTTCATGTCTCCTCCAACCAATGTTGTAACCTACTCTTAAATACTGACAAAAGTTTCACATTAAATTGCTAACTTTGTGTCCCACAGCCCACAGTCCCCTGACTAAAACAGGTTTCTGCTGCGCTCTGCTCCAAATTGCCTCCATATTCATACCCGACACTGACTCAGTCTGTCCACCACATTTCCCCTCAGCACCACTCCACTCCCTGCTACAGGAAGTTAGCAGCTCTTCAAATCCTTTAGTAAATTTTAGTACATTCAATCACAAACTCATCCTGTTGTTATTGGGCTGTTATACAAAAGCAGTGGATTTGGGACCTTTTGCTAACTATTAATCAAAATCCAAGTCACTTACTTGTGCACTGTTCTTGCAATATTCTTGTCTTACCTGCACAATCTTTCTCCCACACTGCCCCAGTATTGTTCACTGGATTCTTCGCTGCAACAAATAAGCTACAGTGAAAATTATTTCATAACATAAAGGAATCCACAGCAGAAAAATGTCATTAAGCCCTTCTCCTCTTTGAAAAACAAAATCAAGCAGTGCTTTTAGACCAGTCCTCAAGAAAAACCTCTCAAACAACTGGACAGAAGGATTCTTCTTGCCTTCTTGTACCTGTCCTGGCTCTGAGAAACAGTTCTCCATTACTCTGACTCCCCTATTTCAGAGCCCTGCTTCCCCTTGAAGAATCAATCAAATTTCCAGCTGAAAGTTATCACTAAATCTACAACAAGGGCTGTCAGCAGAAGAATGAGGAGAGAAAGTGAAGATGAAGTCACACTGTCACTGGATTTAACACTCAAAACCATTAGCCCAGATATAGTACAAAGTTAAGTTTAGAGTTGGTGAGTCAACTGCTGAGTTACCAGACATAAGTAGCCTGCAACCAAGCATGCAGGAAAGAGCAGAGGTACCATCTCATGGGAGGTTGAGATTTAAAATTAGTTTTGCTGCAGAGATGAGGATTTTGATGGGCTGCCAACAGAAGGTGGAAAATGGGTGTACCACCAAGTGCCAGGAAGATTGCCAGAACATGTGATTGCAGTGTTGAGGGGGCCTGAAAGAATCCATCACTAACCTTGCACAGGATTTTGCACAGAGCTTGGAACCTGTCGTTTCCAGCATGGAAGTGGTAGGTAAATTCATCAACACCTTGCAGATCCACTGTGATACAACTACCAGTGACTGATCCCTGCACTTCATTGCAGTACAAGCAGATCCAATGTTTGAGAACCTGAGTGGCTCCATGGAGCACAGATCGGCATTTGTAATCTGACTGCTGGCACTGTTATTGCTTATGATTCATCCATCCCAGAGTTCTGCTGTTCCTGTCAGGAAGGTGCAGTCTAAAGCTGGGGCCTTTGTTGTTTGAACTACGTACAAGTGATTAGGGTGAGGATGTAGGCAGTATGATTAGTAAGATCAGATGACAAAAAAATTGTTGAAGTCATAAATAGTAAAGGATACAGTGGGACACAGATCAGGTGGAAAGTTGGGTAGTCTGGTGACATATGGAATTTGATCAAGACAACTGTGAGGTAACGTGCTTTGGGAGGTCAAATTCTGGTAAATGGCAGGGACCTTAACAGCATTGACATACAGAGAGACCTTGGGGTACAAGTCCATATCTCCCTGAAAGTGGTGACACAGGCAGATAGGGTAGTGAAGAAGGCAGCTTTGTGTGCTTGCCTTCATAGGCCGAACCATTGAGTATAAGTCGGGACGTCATGTTGTACCTGTAAAGAACATCAGTTAGGCCCCACTTTTTTTTCCCCTTTTCCAAAGGTGGTTTATTCAGTGATTACAGAATCACATTAATACAAT
>JARFYF010000050.1:23953813-23965481 GCA_030265395.1 Rhina ancylostomus | reverse complement strand
GAATTTGTAATAGTGCTGTTAGATCCATCAGATCTGTACTCTGCAATACAAGATTTTATGTTCCGCAAGGAACTTTACCATCTTCACTTTTATTAGATGTATTGTATCATTTTTCTTGACAAAGTTTCCCCAATCTCATATTCATAATGTGTCAGGATGCTTTCTTTCAGTTCATGCATGCTGCTCATTTCCATTGCACTACATTTTAATAACACAATCTTGTAGATAAAAGATCAAGACTGATGCTACACAGGGACCCAAACAGCCAGATGAAGCAGCAATTCACTTGTTCTTCTTCAGATATAGTGTACCACCTGTGATGTTCAGAGTGTTGTTTACTCCGCAATGAAGAAACCAGACATAGACTGCATTCAGTCTGCAGGAATGGCCCCGAGCTTCCTGTTGCTTGCCACTTTGATTCTCCGACTCACATTTTGACCCATCTGTCTGTGAGCTTCTGCACTGTTACAACGAGGTTCCATTGCAAGCTTCAGGAACAACACCTCATCTTTCTTTTGGGCACATTTCAGTCTTCCAGACCCAACATCGGGTTCTCCAATTTTAGGTAATCTGCTTTCTACATCTGAATCAGAACAGGTCATTTCTGCTCTAAACCATCTTTCTGTGATACTGGCTCAGTTTTTCTCTCTAGTAATACAGCCTGTCCTGCCCACATCAGCAGCCCTGCTATATGAGCAACACAAAGAAGTGTAATCGCCCTCGAACTGCCCTCATTAACTCATTTGACTGGATGACTCATTCTGACAGTAAACCTGGCCTCTCCCTGTAACCCTGTTTTTTTGATACTTGACTATTTCAATGCACTCCTGGGCCAGCTCTTGCATAAACAACGTGCATCCAACACTTTGTGCCGTGACCTAATTCACAATGTCCTATTTACCCACTAACCCTCTCATTGCTGACTTACATCGGCTCCCAGATAAACAGCTTTTCCAGTGTTTTTGAATCTCCCCATGGACTCACCCTTCATCCCATCCATCCCTCCCATCACCTCATAAAGACGTAGAGCACAGAAAAAGGCCCTTCTCCCTATCCTGTCTGTGCCAGCCATCAAGTACCCATCTATACTAATCCCATTTACCACCACGTGGCCCTTAGCCTTTTATGACTTGGCGATTCAAATGTGATCACTAAATGTTGCGAGAGTCTCTGCCTCTCTGGAAGTGCACTCCAAATTCCAACCACCCTCTAGGTGTAAAAATTCTTCCTCGTATCCCCTCTAAACTTCTCATTCCTTACCTTAAAGTTATGCCCTTGGGTTATAGGCCCCTCTGCTATGGGGAAGCGTTTTGTACTATCTACGTCCTCGTAATTTTGTACATCTCTATCAGGTCCACTGCTCCTGCCGCGGCCCACTCTCTGCTCCAAGAAAAGCAAACAAACTCAGCCTATCTGGTCCCTCCTCATAACTGAGGCATTCCATCCTGGTGGATCTCCTCTGCACCCTCTCCCGAGGAATCATGTCTTTTCTGTACTGTGGCGATCAAAGCTACACACAATAGTCCAGATGTGGCCTCACCAAATGTTTATATGTACCATAACTTCCCTGCTCTTATATTCTATGCCCTGGTTAATGATGGGTAGCATCCCTCTCTATCTAGCTCTGCTGCCACCATCAGGAATCTTTCGACTTGTACAACATTGTCTCCCTGTTCCTCATTACTCTCTGGCACCCTATCATTCATTGTGTATATGACCTTATTGACCTACCAAAATGCATCATTTCACAGTTATCAAGATTAAATTTCACTTACCTTTGCTCTCTCCTACTTACCCTCTGCAACTTAAAACTACCTTTTCTTATCTCTCTCTCTTCTGCTTCTGACAAAGGGTCTTTGACCTGAAATGTTAATCCTGTTTCTCTTCCCACATATACTGCTGGACTAGCATTTTCTGTTTTAATTTCAGATTTCCAGCATTTGCAGAATTTTTTGATTTTCAATAAATATTTCTTCAATATCTGCAGCTTCTGACTTACCTGTCTTTCGTCCTTTGGTCCCACTCTAAGACAAGTTTTATATGTGGGGGCCCACCTGGACCACAAGAACGCAATGCCCTTAAAAATAACAAGAACGTATCAGAATTACTGACAAATCTTTCATGTGTGGCCCTTATATTGAAAACACCAAAAGGAATTATTCTTCCTCACACCAAATTAGAACAAACTTAAGAGGGTGCAACAAATGCACAGCTGCCCCATCACCAGTCTTTCAAAGGCACCATGTAGTCAGTAATATTTGTTTGATGTTCGTAGATTCCTCCATGGAGTACTCTTGCAATGGCTATCAATTAAAACCTGATTGGGAAGGATCCAGGGCTTCTCCGCTGTAAGACAACAGAACCAATCAGATATTTTTTGCTCTCTGTGGATGCTGCCTGACCCATTCTCTGCCTTTACTTCAGGTTTTGAGCTAACATGAAAATCTCTGCTTTCCTACAACCACAGTAATTATCCAATTGTCAGTGGTTTACTATGGAATGTTGTAAAACAAATGATTCTTGGTTTTGTCACAACTGCACTATCCAAGAAGCAGTTGCATCCAATTTTAACTACACTCACATTTATGTCTGTGTAATAGTGCAAAATTTGTTTTGGTATCACTGACTCAAGAGAGTTGTGGCTTAAATCCAGATTTGGGATCTGACCAAACTTGAGCAAAATGAGATTGTTTTCTGAAAAGCCACAGCTACTCTTGCACAAGTAGAGATGTACTTCACCCAACAAAATACAACCAGGGCACACCTCCTGCACATTGTGGTTCAATGCAGAGCAACTATTTCTGGCCACGCTTACAGTTATTATCCTAAATGGTGTTTTTCATATAATAGAATCTCTAATATTTCAAAGAGGCAATATAATGACTGAAAGCAAAATTAAACTGGTGGATCTTGAGGGGATTCCTAAAGGTAATGTATCAATAGTTGAAGAGTCTGCATCATGAAGAGGAATGAAGAGAAGGCAACATTAGAAGACCAGAATGAGAAGAGCAACAGGTGCACACGTCTCATAAGGTTGCAAAGTTAGACCGTGAATTCACTGGAGAGGAAAACAAAGACATTGAACTTGATTATAAATAAATTGGGAGTCAAGTAAAGTGTGGCAAGAAGTGGGGTAATGTGGGAAAGAAACGGGGCCAGGAAATTTGGATTGTTTACAATTTATATGGAAGAATTCTGTGGCTGGCAAAGAGAGGACCAGCAGCATCTACAGCCGGTGAAGACGCAAAGAAAAATATCAGTGAATGTGATAGTGGCAAGATGGTGTTGGTGGTAAGAAAGAAGTGGCACTTGAAACCCAATTCAAGGTCAAACAGCCATCAAGGTTGTGCATAAAACAACAACTACAGGGTATATGCAACTTTGAATAATCTATGCAAAGATCTGCCTGCAGAGCAAATACCACACAGATGAGAATTTAGGCAAAATACAATCAGGGCACATGTCCCACATGCAGCCGAGCAAATGCCTTGCAGCTGTGACTGCAGCAGGTATATCAGAGTGCGGGTAGTAGCCAGTTCAAGGGCTCTTAAAGTAAAATAAAAATCTTGAAAATCTTTGGCTTAGAAAATGAATTGCAGAGAGCTGAGAAGAAAAGCAGTGCTATGTAATCAAATTTTGATTTTAATTAGAAAAATTCCATTTTGTGAACACTTCCAGGTGAATCCATACAAATTGCAAAACTGGACTGGACATTTCAGACGACGATCCATGATGACCTGTTCCCGGCTTGTGATGTGCACCTAATGGCATCACTATTCACACTGCTTCCATATCTGCCAAAAGCTCCAACTTTGACCCCCACTGTGGAACAAGGAGCACCCCCTGCAAGTTTATTATTTTATTATTTAGAAGGGTGTCCTATTGACATCAGGAGACCTGACCGGATCCCTGCAAAACCTTGCCAAGTCCAGAGATTGTCCTACCACCAATAGGGAGTGTTTTCTCTGGAGACTAGCTGCTGAGTTATTGAATGAATGGGTGCCTTAGCAGTGACACTGATGCAGTACTCCTTTATTGGATGTGTTGCTCCTGCCATAGCTCATCACTTAGTAAGTCAGGGACCTCAGGACAGGAGGCAAAGGCATGTCCAGAAGTCAAGAACCTACTCCCACAGCGCTTTCAGAGACACTGTACCCTACATTTGTGAACAATGTCTTTGCAGGTTCAGGCTTTCAAGGCTATGACCAATGAGCCTTTTTATGAACAGGAAAACTTTTTACTCCCTCAATGTGCAGGTGGTTGTAAATCTCTTATAGAGTTTCCCAAAGGTGAATGCCATCATTCTAGACAGCACGTGTGACTCCATCCTGAGAGAGGTCACAGAACCGGATATGTTCAGCAGCTGGAACTGCCCTGAAGGATAGATGCTGGGGCAGCAAGGGGTATCCTCTACTTCATGGACACTCACATCAGAAGACTCAACATCAACACCAGCTGAACACAAATATAAGGAGGAAAGTGAAGTTCCAGGATGGCAGTGGAAAAAGCCTACTTAAGATTTTGTAGCCTTTGTCAGTCTAGGCACCTTAAGTGCACACCACCAGATGTAGAGACTATGCTGAGGTGTGTAGCATAATCTTGCAGCTGGGGCCAGAGGAAGAGCAGAAAGGAGACCCAGAGCTTCAAGCCCTCCAGGCAGAGGCTGCAAAACAGCAGGAGGAAGAAGAGTAGGAGGAAACAGGTAGCTACCATGAGGATTCTTAGAATACACTCTTCACCTCCTAGCTGAGCAAAGAATGGAAGCATTACCCCCATGGGATATGAGGAACTCCCTGGAAGAGAAAGAGAAGAACTTGCAAAATCACGGTCCTCAACGCAAACCAAGTGATCCTCTCTACACTTCAATTGTTACGACCAACATAGTTCAGTGATATTCAGGTGCAGAAGCACTGATAATGATAGTAATTCCTCCCATGCTGTTTTGCAGGACCACCTGCACTGATTACAACAAAACAATGAATGAATCCCTGATCTATTATCAAAATGGATCTCCACAACTGTTTTCAGTGGTCCTCATGATATATCATGTGAGGACTTAAAATTTATTTCTCTGTTACTCCTGCAGGTAGGGATTCTCACACCTGGAGGAGATAACTGGAGCCGCTTCTTGTCAGGTTTCTTCTTAGGGGGTCCAGCAGGTCCCTGGACCTGGCTCACAGGATTTCCCTCTTGATCTGTATTAGCTCTGTCTTGAATGCCAGGTCCCTTATTTTGACACATGACCCCTGGTTCTGCACACCCTAGACAGGGAAATCATCAACTTTGGAGCCACCCTGCTAAGTCATATAAGAATTTTGTGCATTTCAGTAGGATCACCTCTCATTCCTCTAAACTCAAGCAAGTATAGGCTTAGTCTGTTTGATCTATCCTTGTATCCCATGCAGGAATCAATCTGGTTAATCTTTGCTCCATTCATTCAATTGCAAGTATAGCTTTCCTTGGGTACAGAGACCAGATCTGCACACAATATTCCAAATATAATCTCACCAGGGTTCTATGTCATTACAGCAAGACATCCCCACTCTTTACTTTAGATTTGCTTGCAACAAAAGACAACACACTATTTGTCTTTTGAATTTCTTGCCGTTTGCATGTTAATTTTCAGTGATTCATGTACAAAGACACCCAGATCCCTCTGAACACCTTCTTTCAATATCTTACCATTTAAAAAATTCTCCATCTCTCTACTTTTTCTTCCAAAGTGGACAAGCTCACACTTTTCCACATGATACTCCATCTGCATGTTCCAGCACCTTCAAATAACATGTCTATATCTTGCTGCAACGTCTCACCACCCACATCACTACCCAGCTTTGCATCATCAGCAAACTTGGTTATATCACACTTGGTCCCGTTATCCAAATCATGGATATAGATTGTGAACAGCTGTAGCCCAGCACTGACACTCTAGTGTTCCAGCAGCCTTCCAACTTAATTACAGTCAGTTTAATACTACTCATTATTTTCTTTCCACTAATCAGTCTTCAATCCACACTATACTACCTATAATAATTTTGTTCATTGAATGCCTTCTTAAAGTGCGAACACATCATATCAACTAACTCACCCTTATCTCTTTTGCAAGTTACAAGATTTAAAATAATTGACATCAGATTTCACTTTTATAAATCAGTTTATTATGATCCAAGTGCTCTGTTAACACTTCACTAGTAATAAATTCCAACACTTAATGATGTCAGAACAACAGATTTACAGCTACCTGTTCTCTCTCTCTCTCTCTCTCTATCTCTTGATCTTCTATAGCCAACTCACACTTCATGCGTTCATAGTTTGCTTTTTCAGGATCAAGGCCACAGTTTCAGATTAAACTAAATTATTTTCAATTTGTATATAAGTAAATGCTATTGTATTATTATCTCTATTCCTTAATGACTACATCATGAATAAGCTCTTTCTTATTACACGATGCTAGGACTAAAACAGCATGTTCTCTCACTGGTTCCTCAACACAATGATTCAGAATACCACGTCGTATACACTCAACCTATACATCCTTGATGTTACTGCCACTAATTTGCTTTTTCCCCAAAAGTGCATATTCTCCCCACCCAGACTGGAGAAACGATAAAGGATGTAGAAAGCACCAAGTAATGTTCACCTCCATGTGTCCTAAGTCCCTTGAAAAATTAGGAGCTGTTTGGACAGAGAGAATTGAGGAGAAGTTTGATGATAGACTAAAAGTCATTAGTATGCAAATTAGAGGGCCTGACCTCATTATAAGCATTTGACATGTGTGGCATTTGAGGAAAGAAGCTGTTGACAAAGGTAGTAAGAGCTGGAAGTTTTCTTTGATGGAGGCAACTTCCCTTTTTCTGACAATATCAACAAAACTGATTTGCCACACTTGCCTATAAGAAACATAAATGCTCCTTTGAAAGTTTATTGGTCATATAGTACCTTGAGGTTGCCTGAGCAATTAGTAAAGTCTTACAGAGATATACATTGTTTTGATGAATTAAGAGGTCGTTAGTCAAAATTCATCCCGTCTTCAAAAATCAAAATAGTGCAGATGCTGGAAATCTGAAACAAGAACAGAAAATGCTGGAAACACTCAGCAGGTCAGGCAGGTAGCATCTGTGGAAAGAGAAACAGTTAGTGTTCAGGTCCAAGACTGTTAGTTTAACAAGTCAATTTAGGTAGTAGAGAAGGTAGGAGAAGGATATGAGTGGTACAAAGGGAATATCTGTCAGAGGGCGACACTGGATGATCTCATGCCTTTAGCTGAGATCAGATTAAGTTTCTTTATCTGTGTAATGCACTGCCAATGGTAAGGCTGTGAGACATGCCCTATCAGGCTAGACTACACAAGGAGGAAAAAACAGAAAAACTGAGCCGAAATAATGGCAGGCAGAAATGGAGAGAAAGAAGGAGTGTGAACTATCTGAAGTTGACATTGAGTGCTGTTGATTGCAACGAGTCCAGAGGGAAGGTGAGGTGTTGTCTGTCAAGCTTGCTTGTAACAGTTCAGGAGACCACAGACCAAAAGGGCAGATTGCAAGTGGGAAGATGAATTAAGGTCTCAGGCAACAGGAAGTCTTCAACAGTGACTTCTGTGGAATCCTTCCTCTACACTGGAGAAACTAAATCCAGATCGTGTGATTGCTTTGGGGAGAACCAGCCCTCAGCCAAAGGATTGACCCTGATCTTGTGTGTGAAAATTACTTGTTATTTCAAATGCCACAATGCTGACATAGCTGTCCTTTTGCCAGTAGATGGTGCTGATGTGATTTATCAAGAAGCTGGCAGAAACCTCAGTATAACCATTACAAAAATCTCACTGCCCAACCATTGAAAGACAGTATAAAATACATGCAACTAATTGAATTTCTATCCTACACTAGACACATTTATTGAAGGAGAAATATAGAAATGATTTCCAATTCACTGCAGGATTCATAAAACTTAATTTGGTACAGAATGATTTGCATACATTTTATTTAAAATATCCACATGTATTATATATACATGATAAAATGTGTAAGAAATATACCAATGCTCAGATAACAGCACGAAATGTAAAATTTAATTGGTTAGTAATACAAAGACCTACTTTTAAAAATGCAAAAGGAGGTCTTAGCAGGTCTCGGGAAAGCAAGCCAGTCAGACCTCTCTATTCTCACAGTCTTGTAAATTTACTTCCCTCAAGTGCCTATAAATTTTGTTTTCAGATCATTGATTGTCTTTGTTTTCCCAGCCTTGTGGGAAGTTAGCATCAGATCACTACCATTTGCAAAAAAAATCATTCTCCTTCACATTCCCTAAAACCTTAAATCTGGGTCTCCTACTTGTATGATCAGATAATGGGAACAACTTTACTTTGCCTACATTTTGTCTACCTTTCTTCAAGTAGATGGTGGTGAATGTTTGGAATTTTCTGTCCTTGAAAGGCTCTGGAGGCTTACTTACTGATTTCAATTAAAACTGAAATCAACAGATTTTTGGACATTGGAGGAATCAAGGGATATGGGGGTAGGGGAAGAAAATGGTTTTGAATAGAAGATCAGCCATGATCTTGGATGGCAGAATAGGTTCAGGGGACTGATTGGCCTAATTGTGCTCCACTTCTCATGTTCTTATCCAAACCAATCATGATACTTACACCCATATCTAATCACCTCTCAACTTCCTTTGCTTCAGAAAGAACAATTGTGATTTCTCCAAACTAATCTTGAAGTTAGAATTCCTCATCCTTAAAACCATTCTGGTAAATCTCCTTTGCACAAGAATCACTTGGATTTATCATGCCTTTCATGAAGTCATGATTTTACAAAACGTTATCATGTATTTCAGTTTGGTCGACAGCAATTCAATGGATAACTAATGCTTATATTTTTAAAAATCTTGAAGGTCTCAGCCTTTCTCAATAGACTAACTTCAGGTTTGTTGATTTTGCTCAGGCTTCAAGCTGAATTAATAAAAAAATTCAGTATCCAGAATTAAGATTGTGCATTTGCAGAGTGGCACGTTTTTACCTAATTTATCAGAATGTACCAAATAGCCTCACTCTCTTAGTGGAGACACAAGAGATGGCAGATGCTGGAATATGGAGCAACAACCAAGCTGTTGGAGGAACTCAGCAGGTCATGCAGCATCTGTATTGTGTTCAGTTAAAGCTGCATCAAATTAAGAATGAAACGTAGAGAGATGAAACAAAAAAGGATTAAGAGGGAGGGTAACATGGTTGGATGAGAGATGAAGAGAAAGTAAGAAAATTGGGCAAACTTTAACATTCACCACCAGATGGAAACCTTGAGGAAGTAGACCAGGTGTCCATTCTCATTGGCTGCAATTATACTTTGAGATGCCCCAAGGCAATGAAACGCATAGTTGAAGTTCAAATCTTAGTTTTTATTTGTATCTAATAATGTAATATTCTTTAAGAAAATATTTCCTTAAAGATTATCAGTTTTCAAACAAGCATTTGAATTTGTCTATTAAACACTTAAAATAGGTCAATATTGTATAAACGTACTACTTTAAGGTCAGTGGAGTCACTGTTACCTTAAGGCACTATGTCGTGTGTTCATTGCAACAGCCCAAGAACTATCCTTCAGGGAACTGACTGATATTCCTGGTCCAAGTGAGTTGTAATACTGCACTGTAAAGCATAAAACAGGATCCACTACACCATAACACCAATTGTGATTAGAATCTTTAACAACTCAGAGCATGAGGAAGACTCCACTAAGACCAAGACAGACAGAAGTTTCATTTCATTTTGATTTCTCTTTTAGAAAAAAAGTTCATGTTGGTTTGCAAATAAAGTCCACAAGGAGAGAAAGAGGAGAAAATAAGTATTATTAAGGAGAATCAAAGCTCGAAGGTTGGGTTATTTAGATTTTTGAGCTTGTTTCACAATGCAATTAGAGCCTTCCCCAACTGATTGACACTTCAACTGCATATCCTTCATGCCCCTGCCCGACAAAAATCTATCAACCCCAGTTAAGGTTTTTCATTGACCGAGCTTCAACAGCTTTTTGGTGGAAGCTATTTCAGATTTCCACTGCACTTTGTATGATCCCTGACATCACCCTGAGCAGGCTAACTAGCTTAAGGTTACGCTCCCTATTCTGAACTCTTAGACAGAGGAAATTATTCTTTCTGTCTATTCCAGTGCACCTTTTAGTTGTCTTAAGTAGATTCATAAGGTCATTCTAATCTAAACAGATTTGATTTATAATTTCAGTGAATCTTTGCTGCAACCCATCTCTCGATAGGGGCAAGGAAAATTGGGCGAGGTACATGATTGGCAGCTGATCCAATATCACCAGTTTCACACACTTTCCTATACTGAAAGCCCTGTCCTTTATGACCTGTCAAACAAGCTAAACTGTACAATTAGCAGCTCAGGCTAGAAACAGCTAGTCCAAAAACAGTATATAAAGCTCAAGAGTAAGCGAGCTTCTGTTCCCACCGGACCAGTGGACATTAGTTCCTTAAAAATCTCACATCCAGCCCTCAGCTATCGAAGCATGAATAATTTCTTATTCTCTAATACGTAGTGCCTGTATGTTTGAACAATGAGATCAAGGACAAATTTCCAATACCAAACAGGTTGCACTGAACAATATATATTTAAAAGTGTGTATATTGAGCTTAACCTGGGATTACTGGAGGAACAAAGTTACTGAATCAGACATTACAGGTTTCCAAAAAGATTACTGCAGCACCCTGGGTTACTGACCATCTGCTGTGTTGTTTATTTAGCTCTCTCATGCAGAGATGAACATTCCTGTCTTGAACAAATGTTAGTGAGCTATAATACACAAGTAAAAATGATGGCATGCTAGAATCCAGAAAGCAGGAATAGAGACTTTCTGAGGCAACACACAACAGCAAAAAAGTATTGGATTTTTCATCTTATTGTCCTCTTATTCAGGCAACAGTGACCTTCTGCAGATGAACTGACAAAAGACAGATTGCCTTTTGTACATTTCTAATAAAAGACTTGAAAATTGCAGCAACTACAAGCCTGCCAATGTTGTAAGTGAGAAAGGCTCATGATGAGTTGAAATTAAATGGAAGATATTACTCCAGGCTCTAAATTCTTAACTTTTGATCCACTATGTAATTGGGTAAATTTACCTTGTCCCCACATTTGCAATGAGTTACAAATCAAGAGCTGAACCAGAGATTTGAATGACTGCACAATGAATTCAAATGAAGAACTCAGTTACTGTCAGAACTGATAAAGCCTGATTATTCTACAGTAATTACTTAGAGTCATCTTGGACAGCTAGAGTCTATATGTGGCCTCATGAAAATATGTTACAATTTTCTCTATCCTGCAGAGAACACCATTAGATCCAAGAATTTTCAAGGCTGTAACAGGAGGTGGAAGCAAAAGAATGGGGAAAGAGGGCAAAATTTGGAAGACAATAATTAAGTAATAAAGTTGACAGATGGGCTGAAGAAAGTGGAGCAAAAATGAGATACACAGGAAATATCTGAGAGATATGGGTGCTTAAGAGAGGGAAAGGAGATTTATATTGGAAAGGAGGAAGATGAAAGGTGTCAATTGAGGTGTACAAGATGATAAGAGGCATAGATCGAGTGGACAGTCAGAGACTTTTTCCCAGTGCGACAGTGGTTAACACGAGGGGACATAATTTTAAGGTGATTAGAG
>JARFYF010000050.1:23833501-23845695 GCA_030265395.1 Rhina ancylostomus | reverse complement strand
GGCCACAAGTATCTAATAGGTTTCCTGATTGGACTATTGTTAGCTAAAGAGCATCTCTTATCTCAGGTATAAAAGGTATCGCTTTTTGTTAATCTCTCTCTTGCTCTTCCTGCCCCCTGAACATCTTTTGTTCCCTTTGTCTTGGCTCATCAAAGCCAGTGTCATGTGCTCTGTGACTGTTTCTTTGTTTTAAACTTTCCAATAAAACTTTGCGAAGCACCAAGTTGTTTTCAACCCATTCCTGGACTCCTGAAAGAACCTGTGGATTCATAAATAACTGGATCCAACACACTAAAGTATTGCAAGGAGATAGTGAACCTCCATTGTGAACCTCCATTGTAACAGCACTTTGAACTCAATGAGATCAGGAATCTCGGTCCTCGGGAACCCTGACAAGCAGGTGTGTGCACAGGGATTCAAATCTGCCAGGTGCTGGAGGGACACACAGTTGATCTTTAAAGATATAGGCTGACTGTGTGCACACCCCATCCCGTAACGTCATGCTATTTTTCGACAAGTATTGAGAAGGCCTGTGCCCCTGCTTGCTCCCCTTTGCGCCTACCCCTGCTGACAAGTTGAAATTAGACTGTATCAGCGATGGAAGTGTTTATTATTGGTCTGTAGTGGTACAAGTGATTCACATGTACCCTATACGCCACACAATTAATCCCCAAAAAACAAGCCACCACCCCCACACCCAGATATTCCTCTTCTCCATTGGTTTTCAGGTTGTGCAACAGCACAACGGCTTTAACATACTTAGCTGTAAACTAATGAATTAATACAGCATTAAACACAGATTCCTGCAGCACACAGAAATCATTGTTCTTCAAG
This sequence comes from Rhina ancylostomus, assembly GCA_030265395.1. NCBI lineage: Eukaryota > Metazoa > Chordata > Chondrichthyes > Rhinopristiformes > Rhinidae > Rhina > Rhina ancylostomus. The sequence goes on along the minus strand of JARFYF010000050.1, from coordinate 23,844,861 downwards.
CAAGAAACAAAAAGGGCTCAAAATCAGAAGTAGGACTGCAGTATAAAAGAATGTTAGGTGGGGCTGACAGCAGAGTAGCAGACCCCTTAGGCTAACTCCATTCTACTTCCCCTCCACCCTCTTCACCACAGCAAATAGATTTCTCCACAATTTCCTTTTGGGTTTAAAAATTGAGAGGTTGTTAAGGCTGTTAAAAGAATATCAATTTCCTGACATCACCTCTGACTCTTCACCACAGATATTTTTTTTACACTGAATAAAATATGTGAATCTCTTCCACCATGGATTTATATGGTGTTCCCTGCAATAATAAAGATGCACATCTTTAAAAGCCAAAGATTTTGATCCATAATAAGCTGCTTTCAATAAAATGGTTATTTATCTTCAGGATTCTTGTCAAGTTTAATGGTAATAACACCAGCTGCCTACATTCACTAGGGAACAATTCTGGGAAAAAGGTATGAGGAATGCTATGTCACATGAAATGGTCTTTTATGTTATGATAATATGAAATTATTGATATAACGACATAAAAGAATGGTGCAGAACTTCTAATTATTTTAGAACCAGTTCTGTAAGAAATGACACACATGTATTTATGATTTGATCATTTTTCTGCAGTCAAATTTACTTCAATGATGAAACATTTCTGGTTTGCATTAATTTCCATCCTTCATGTTAGATTTCCAAAGATAGATTTATGGCACCATTGCACAGTCAAAGCTTTTTTATGCAGCAACAGTGATGTTTATCCGAGACCATTCAGGTCCTTTGTACATGTGCAGCATACTTTTTGCAAATTCCACCCAGGTCTTCCGTGTATCCAGCACATTCAGTGACATCACTCAGTCGGCAAGCAGTGCAAACCAAACTGGAGATCCGAGGACTGCTTTGGTCTTAGTTTTAGGTGGTCCAAACCTATCTGGCCAGCTGTAAAGAGTCTATTAAATCCTTCATTCTTCATGTGGGTCCTTCTAGGACTACAATTTTTGGTATCTACGCCCACTAACTTTACATTCCCTACTTCCCCACCCCAACATGCACTAAACTGTAGCTTAATCACAAACTTTAATCCCACTACCAGCTGGATGCCAGTATATCACTTGGCCATGCACCCACCACCACTATCAGCTTATCTTTAATCAGCCCAATATATCTGCAGTCATATTGACACCACATTTTTTGTTTCTGATCACATCGGCTAATGGCACTGACCACACCCATCCACACCTCTCTCTCTCTCTCTCTCTCTCTCTCTCTCTCTCCCTCCCTCCCTCCTGCCCACCCCCACTCCCAAATCAAATCCAGGTCCAATCCCCTCGCTGAACCATCTCTTCCCCAGTCCACTATGACAGAATGAGTTGAAGAAAGGCAAGTCTTTGCCTAAATTGTGTTACTGTATATCTGTTCTTTCATACAATGCTTTAGGGGCACTGCCTGAAACTATGACAGACCTCCTGTGCAGCTCCACTTTAATGTGCTGTTTCAACCAATTCCTTCGAGTGTATGCAAATAAAAACAAGTATCTGTACAGCTAAATTCCACATATTAGAGAACATTTGATTGGAAAATCATTGGGCAGAAATTTGTATGGATCCATTTTGCAGAGAACAACACAAATCAAGTCACCTTGAACTAAATGAAACCACTTTAATTGCAAATATCATACATTAAACCTCAGAATCAGTCTCCTAGTGCCATTCTTTTCTCTCCACAGTTTAGAAAAGAAAAATTGGCAAAACGGTTTGTTTAATTATCCAGTAAATGGTGCAGAATTTAATAGAGCACTTGTCCGATTAGCAGGCAAGATTAATGGTGAACTTTCTCCTGAAATACCTACAGTGGAACCTCGATTATTAAGGGAAATCTGTGGGTAGCTAATTGAAAGCCCCCTTGTTAAATATCCAATGGAAAATAATGAAAGAATTTCATGCCTTAACAACCCAAGTATATAAATGAATGTACTGCACCATGCCTATGCAATTGTTTCTCAGGTTTTATAACTAAAAAATAAAGCAAATGCAGATGATGCACATTATACTAAAATTATTTTCTCCAGGACATAATATGTAGCAACATCTTCTTTTATCACCTAAGCTAATTTTAATTCATACTGGTCCTTCATCATATGTTTGGAAGAACTACAAAGAATGTATCAAATCATGATAATTCAAAACTTGCACATCATTACCCATTTGCTGAATTTCGGTGAATCTATTTAACCAGGTCCAGCATGTACTTAATCTGCGTGCCTGTGCCTACTTAAATGACTACACAATTTCTGTAAGCATCATAAAGGACAAATCCTCATTCATAAGATGCAGCTGGCACCAGGAAGACCAGTATGTAATGCCCATTCCTGAATGACCACAAGTTGAGTGGCTCGTTAGGCCAATTCAAAGAGCTGTTAGAAGTCAGCCACATTGCTGAGTGGCTCTGATGTAGCGTATAGCTCAGACCATTTATGAGTGACAGCCCTCCTCATTGAAGAACATTAGTGAACCAGCTGGTTTCAGTTTTACTGATACTGGCTTTTTATTTCAGATTTGTTTAGTTAACTGGTTTTAAACACCCAGAAAGCAGTGGGATTTGAACTCGTCTCTGAAATACCTGCTGAGGCCTCTAGATATGTTATTATAATTAATTGTAAGATAGAGAATAATAGATTTTATTTTTTAATGAACAAATGTGATGTCCACACAGTGACACTTCAGTCCACACTTCATCATCTACTACACCATGTAATGGCTGAATGTACACAGTAATCTTCCAAAGTGCAGGCATTCAAAGGTTGCACTCTTGTCATCAGTGATCCCTCCCTGCCAACAGCTCCCGGCTTCAGCCCTGGAAGGCATTTGTCAGGGTGACTGTTTTGAAGAGAAGACATCCCTCCTCCAGTAAATGCTCCAGAATTCTTCGTTAATAAACCAGGAGCACACATGCTGCCCACAGGACTGACGCAGCTACAGTCAAGTAAACAGCAGGGACCAGTAAACTGCTGTGTCGAGTGCTTGCAGCTTTAAGGGCTGTCTAATGAGCTTCTGATTGTATGTCTAAGTGTTGGTGACAGTGAGAAAATCAGCCAGTAATACCTATATTCCTGAAACAGTGGTGTAACACCAACAATCCTGACAATGCTATTTTTCAAATTTCATGATCCTTTAAAGGAGAGTTCAAGAGCCATGCATCAATGTTTTAACATCCAAAAATCTGTGAATTTCTCTGCTAAGAAATCTTAGTGTATGCATACCACCTTCTCAAATTTAATTGCAATTTTGTTTATTAATCCCACTTTCAGATGGGATTAGTTTTTTTTTCAGATCCAGGTGGATTTTATCCAGTGTGCTTTGAATGTGTCAGGTAAATACAGTGTTTGTAAAATAAGTGCAGCAACTTAAATGCTGAAAGGTTTGAAGAATCCAAACTAGATATGGGGACTAAAATCAGAAGAAGGGTATTCCAAAGTTCAGCACAGATTCACTCAATTATATTCACTGCCTTCTCTCTCTATTTCTCTCTCTCTCTCCTTACAAGCAAAATGAGAATTGGTAAACAGTCAATCCTTGTTTTCCTTCTCACATCACAAGTTACAGAAGGGTTTGCCAGGTCCTCCCCCTTTCCTCTTTTGGTTCCTGAAGCAAATCAAACCATCAGGTTTTATTTACTCTTGGTGCATCCAGATTTTTAATTATATCTTCCACTTTGCACACTTCCTGAATATTCCAACCATCTGGTGTGCCAGACCAAGAAAAATCTCAATCTCCTCCTCTGTAAAGTTTAAAATATCAGAACGTATTTCAATGTTAGTACATTCGAACATTCTCAAAATCTGGGCATCACTGACAAGGTCAAAATTTACTGCTAATCCCAAGGTGCCCTCTAGAAGGCAGTGGTGGACCTTCTGAACATGCTGCAGACCCTTTGGTGAAGGGATGTTTACTGTGCTGTTAAGCAGGGAATACTAGAATTTTTTGATCCAGATTCTGCAGTCTCTTGTGTCTCCAGCACTAGAAATCTTGTCCAACCACAATGAAGGAATGACTGCACATAATTTCCAAGTCTAAATGGCTTTTTGTTCACCATCTTCCTTGGTTCCTATAGCTGGCGGAGGCCATCAGGAACATGTCATACCTCCCATTTTCATTGTTACCTTGGGGTCAAGAACAGTCACGCACATCTGGAACTCAGTATCTATGCATGTTTGAACCATTATTCCAATGAGTGGGACTGATAGAACCAAGACTGAATAGCGGTGAGCAGTTAGTTATGAGCAAGTAGTGCTTGAAAAATATTAGTAGTTTTAGTAGAAGTAGTTCTTCTATCACTGCTGATGAGTGAGGGCAGGCTTTGAGCATGGTAATTGGCTGGTTTGGTTGTGTCCTTTCTGTTGACAGATCATACCCAAGCAAGTTTCCACAATATAGAGTTGATGCCAATGCCATTTGGAACAGCACAGTTGTGGGCATAACCAATTCTGGAGTGTAGTTCTTGATCAATACAGCCAGGATATTTTTGGTGGCCAGTGTCTTTGTGTGCCTGGGATATTCAGCTAGGACATGATGTTAAATACAAATTGGAGACCTCAGGACCAAGCAAGGAAGAATCAACTTTGGCTGCAAATGGTTATGAGCACTTCAGCTTTTCATTTTGCTCCCAAATGTTGAAATGAGCTCACAGAGGAAGTGACTGAGGCAGGTACAATAGCAACATTTAAAAGACACTTGGACAGGTACATGGGTAGGACAGGGTCAGAGGGATATGGGTCAAAAGGAGACAAATGGGACTAGATTAGATGGGCATCTTGGTCGGCATGGACAAATTGGGCTGAAGGGCCTGTTTCCATGCTGTATAACTCTATGTTGGGTTAATGCCATCTGTAAGGTCAAGAATGTTAAGAGAATCTCCATCTTCTCCTGTAAACTGCCTTTTGAATCTCATCCAAATCCGAGCTTGTCCCAATTTAGTTAAACTACTCTCCTGATTGTTTTCCTTCTCTCTCCAGTCAACCATCACCTGAAAACTAATTGCGTTGGCCATTTGCTTCTGCATATTATAAGAAAGCTTACAATTAATATAACATCTAATCACATGTTTTAGAAATACCCAAAGCAATTAATGTGGAATGAGCTTCTTTGAAATGCAGGTGGTATTAAAATCCAGGGGAACTTTTATCAGTGTTTCTCTGATCACTCCCTACAAAAAAGCCACTTTCCAGATCTTTTCCAAAGTCCAACAATCATGGGGTCAATCCTTCTCAACTGGACAACTCTAGTATCAGGATTTCTAGAACACAGATGTTCCCAGGCTATCAGGGCAGAGACCATTTCTGGTTTGAATCACAAAATGCTAAATCTAATCTGAAATGCCTGTTATCAGGTGGCATCCTTGTGAAGCTCAATAATTACAGTGTCTTCCTCTCAGACAAATGCACTGCCCTACCCATTTGAGATTACATCTGTGTAATGTACTGAAAGCAAACCTTTCACTGGTCTTCATTAAGTCACTCCACATCACCGATCAGCAATACGTGTAGCAGGAAACAACTACCAAGATTTAAGTCTACACTGTCAGAGAATTTCACTGACAGCATTGCAAAGACTTGCATTTATATAGGACTATTTAGAAGCCCTATTGTGGTCTACAACAGCTGAAGTCATTTTAAAGAAAGCTACTTTTGTAACATCAGAAATGTGACGAATAATTTGCACACAAATGCATTTAAAGTCAAGCATACCCTCTGCTTTCCTCCAATCATTCGTATGCTGGATTTTTTTCTAATAAATAGTAAATTACTCACATGGTCATCTGTCACACTTAGTATAGATATTTTTGAAAATATGATGTGGTTTCTCAATGGAAATGAGCAAGCCACCACATCAAGGAAAGATTTGTTCAACAAAAAGCTTCCTAAAGTGTCACACCAGAATTTCCTTTCTCATAAATACTTAAAACTCCTGAAAGACCTGATTAGATATGAAACCACTAATCATGAACCTGGCTTTCAGATTTAATAAGCTCTTCAAGCACTGTTCTCAGATTCATAACGAAGACACTCCTACATATTAAGCTAACGCCTCTCTCGCCATCTGAGTCATTCTAATGGGAAACATTTTATAATTGCTACTTGATATTAATCTGGCAGAGTGGAGCTGCCTCTTATTATAATCACTGATTGACATAAATGGAAAGAAAATCATGGGGCTTCGCTAATAGGTAGGTAGGCCACTCAGTCAGACAAAAAGTTACTCTGCACTCTCCACAGATGCTGTGAGAAATAGAAAGTACACATCCCTACATTCACTTTATCCCACCTACATCTAAGGTTTATTGAAAATCAATGATTCATACTGTTTCCCACTCAACTCATCTACTCTCTGCAAGGCTCCAAACTGTAGCCCTCTTATCTATCTCAGATTTTCCTTGCTGGTGCAATCTTCAGACTTTCAGAACTGAAGCTTGTTGTCTCCTGACATTGAGCATTCATTTATCTCATCCTTCAACCATAAGGCTTGATCTTTCAATTTGGCTTCTGACCAAAAACAAACTCAGTCTTCAGATGCTTAGGGAGACAGTGCTGTGGCTCAACACAATTTACTGTTTAAAGTGATGGTCCTAAAGTGAGGCCTTTAAAAGGTATTTTAATTATATTAGGCAGGTTGGGACCAAGGACAAGAGTACTACAAAATTCCCTTGCAATCTGTTTAAGAATTCAGGAGTATATTGTTTGGTACTGTCTAGAAATCTAAAACTTGGAGGTTATAAATTCAGCAAATACAAGATTAGATCTCAATAGGTCAGAATGAAAATTTGAATTCCATTTTAAAACATTTCTGGAACTGTAATGCTGGTATTAGTAAGAGGCCACAAATCTGCCTGCCATAAAAAACCCTACTGGTTCACTAATTTAAGGTCTGAAGAAAACTACTTACCCTGCCAACTTCTGCCAACATGCAACTCCAGTCTCTCACTGGCAACTGTTCTCTTTGAAGCATTCACTGAATTTGACATCAGTGATCTCAAACATCTCCTTGGACAACTAAGAATGGGCAAATATGCCTTGACCTCTGCCAGTAATTGATAATTGGTTTATTACTGTCATGTGTACCGAGACACAGTGAAAAACTTTGTTTTGCACGCCATCATACAGATCATTTCAAAACACCACAACATTGAGGTAGCACAAGGGAAAAGTAATAATAAAATACAGAATATAGTGTTACAGTTACAGAGATACCCAAATCCCTGCCATTTTTTGGCTTTCAGTACAAATTTCGACTTAAGGAAGGATTTCTTTAAAATACACTGGCATCCTTCAACATGCAAAAGATGCAGTCACTCAAACTTAAAAGATGCAGTCATTCCATTTTTCATTCAGACACTGCTTGACAATGGGCCAAAAAAGGTGAGGCAAAATGTAAAAGGTTTGAATGGATTTCTGACATTTAGTCAGGAATGAGGAAGAGAATTCCTTACTAAATGTCAAAGTGCACAAGGCCATGTCAGTGGAAGAGAAAAGGAAAACATGACAAGCTAAATCTCAGAAGACTGAATTGTTTGGACAGGGCTCGCAGATACTGTACTGGTGGAAATCAGCAAAGGGGAAAATCTTAAAAACAACATGCTGCAGGACTGAGTGTTTAAGGATATCAGTAAGAATCAGGTTGATAAGCTAGTGGAAAGTTGCAGATTGTGGGTGACGGAGCTGGATGCTGGAGTTACCACATGGTTGAACTTAAATGTCCAGCAGCGTTTATATTGGTGAAGGTTTAGACAAGGGCTTCTGAATCAGATGGTCGAGGAGATGGAAACTGATGGTACAGTGTTGTGGTGGAAAGAGGCAGGTGAGGGGATAACTCAGAAGAGTGGTGACAAGATTGAAGTTGTAGCTTGAAAACAAAGTTAAAACATGTGAAAGTGGGGATTATAAACACTGAATAGTTGAAAGCTGTGCATAGATTTTGAACATTTTGCATAGAAGTTGTTCACTCAGAAATGAATTTAAATGTGTCCCAGCAGAAAAGGTTATTACGATCTGGAACACCTGACCTGAAAGGACAGCAGAATGAGATTGCACAGAAACTTTCAAGGGGCATTTGCACATGTTTTGGGGGAGAAATAATTTGCAGGGTTAATGGGTAAGTCTGTGGTGTGGGACTGAATTGAGAAACCTTCAAAGAATCAGGATGAACATAACAGGTTGAATGCCCCCTTCAGTGCTGTTAGGCTCTTTGATACTAAGTGGCCTATTAGTCAACCTGCTCGAAGCTTCTGAACATGATATGAAGCCAAGAAAGCAATAATTATGGTACAAAGTTTCTCTTTTCAAAACCTGCTTCTCACACTCCCACTGATTTCAGTAGGGCAATAGAGTTGTATTACTTATACCTGGAGTAAACACTGACATAAAGCCTTACCTTTTTTCCCTAGAATTTTAGATCTGGCTGTTATTTTGTAGTTTGGAGGATGAGAAATGAGGTGGAATGTATATGTGTAGAAATAGCCAGGAGCCTGGCAGGCAGCTTTGATTCAGTGCCAAAGTGCACACAAGTATTAAAATTAGAAGATAAAAAAGCTTTGTGCTCCAAAGAGCCACAGAGACTGATGGAGGAGCCTCCATTAAGTGAAGTTCAAAACTCAAGTCAACCATGAATTCAGACAAAAAAGCCTTCTTCTGTCAAGATCCAGCAATGAAACTGCCCCAATAACATGTGCCTCTGTAGAGCTGGAGTCCCTGCCAGACTTGCTGGGTGGTCTACTCACTACACTTGAAGCAGAATCAGCAGAGCCAAATCTCCCAGGCTCACAGAGCACATACCAAAAACTTTTGACTTGACCATTTTTAGGATTCTTGATGAAATTTGCAAGATGGAAGCCTGCTTAGTTAGGTTTCCAGTCAAGTTGGCATTTATAGTATTTCCCTCTCCTGATTGGCCACACCAACTGCTGGTGAAGAAGGAAATGCACTTAGTTAATAAAATCAGAACCACAGAGTTTTGAAAATTCATCAGAGCCCACTCCTCTGACACTGTAGTTAGTACAGAAGCTTCAGCTGTACACTGCCAACTCCACGCATTTGACTCAATTTCCTAGAATTACACACACACAAACCAAATAATCAATTTGTTTTAAACTACAAGCTCTTGCATATGAAGAGGCATCAATGCTCCACACTTAGGAGGTTAAGAGTTCAATACTCCAGTTTATAATTACTCACAACAGCCACCTTAAACAAATTAAGCTGAAAAATTTATTGCCTTGCTCATTAGAAGATCTTGGTCATTGTTGCAATTTTCACTTTTTGCTTCACTACATCTTTTATGTCATGCTACTCAGTTATAGTACCTATTATTATGGCAACACAAGTACAGGAATAAAAAAACTGAGCTGGAAGTAAAGGCAGAATGCACACTAACCATTGCATGTATTCATCAAAAACTTGTACATCAGTATTACCATCCTTCAAATTAAAGATAAAATGCTAAAATGCTCTTTTCTATCCAACCTGAACAAGGGAGCCTCAAATCTATTTGAACAGCGAGCAATGTAACCCATCTTGCATCAGGAGGACACTTCTCTATCTACCTCAAATTTAGCCATTCTGAGACAGTTTGCTTCAGCTCTGCTCTGTTGATAGTATCAGAAGCTGACTGCCTGGAGGAGGTCATTTGAGAAACCATGCCTGTGTTGCATCTTTGAAAGAGCAGCTCCACTTAGTTTCACGCCCTGGTTTTTGCTAATAGTTTCTCAACCCTGTTACTGCTCTTAAAAATAATTATGGAATCAGCGTCCAGCACATTTTTAGTTCAGGCACTGAAGATCCCCAATATCTCAAGAAAAAGTTTACTTCAGCTGCTACATCAATCCCTTTCCTCATCTTGAAAACATTTGTTGGATCACATCTTAGCCTTGCCTTATAAATTGGCCCAAACTTTTCACATTTCTCTGTGGAAGTCCCTCATCCCTGACAATATGCCCCTAAATCTCCTCTATACACTTTCTTTCCAACTTTCCTGAGATGCAGTACGCTGAATGGTCCATAATGCTCTAACCAGCACTTTGCACAGTTTGGCTTAAAAATTCTTCAATGCTTTGCATGCCAATTGATATCACAGTACATTCCCACAAGCACTGAGGATCATAATACAATTTACAGAAACGTGCTATGCACACAAAACACCTTATTTCAGTTAGCAAATGTGTAAAGAAACACAAAAACTTGTGCTAAGCAAGAAGGTTTCAAGGTCTCGATGTTTTTTCCTGGTGCAGTTCCTAGAATTGTCCATAATGCCCCTCCTGAAGTCTAACCACTGATTCACAAGTCCATTGATCACATTGCTTTCATATTGAATGTCTCTACTAATAAACACTAGAAAGCCATGTGATTTTTTTTTTATTTAACTGCCTTCCCAACTTGCCACGCAACCTATAAGTTAGAGATGGATTAATACTGTATTCCACCAGTGACACATTTAGTGTAAATATCTGTATTTATTTTACTTATGAATCTTGTGAAAGGTGCAGGCAGTTTAGTCCCTTGACTCTGTTTTGTCCTGACTCAGTACATCTGCTTTCCTTTGATTAGCAAGAAGTTGAGTTCCAAATTAAAATTAAAATTAAAGTATTACCCTGTGTGGTAGACTATTCCAAAGTGTTACCATCCCCTCTTGACATAAGATGTAGTTTCTATATCCATTTTTAAAGACCTGACTTTAACTTATAGCTAATTTCCATCCACTCATGTGTGCCAGTGGATATCGAGTAGCTTAGAGAAACCATCGGTTCCTCTTAATGGCTCAGAACTCCCACTAAAAAGCTTGTAGCTCTACTCAGAACTGCCAGTTTTTACTTAAGTACGTGGATGCTTGGGACTGCTGTGTGGTTGTGGATGCCTGAGATTTTGTTCAGCTGATCAGTACTCTCAGTACAAGCGCATTTCACTTTTGGACTCCATGTGTAAGTGAGGGGATATAGAAACTTCCACAGATTTCCAGATACTTATGCAGGGCACATCAGGCTGACTCGGCACTGGTCCGGCTGGCCTATTCATCTGAATGGGATGGATTAGCTAGGAATTGCAGGCCAAGTACAATTTTCCATTTCTTGATTTAATTGAGTTGATTTATATCGATTTTCTTTTCAATTGTTTTCCAATGGTTTTAAGATTTTAACTTCAAAAAATGTATTCTTTGTATTTTTGAAGAGCATTTTAGTTTTTTAAAAAAAATTTTTTTAAATATTTAGGGCTACCTTCTGAGATATTTATAATTAGTCAATCTCTTTGACAGCCAGCTTAGCCTGGGGATATGGCTTAACAAACTGTCAAGGCAATTTTGGAGGTGAAGGTTCTACTTATTCACAGA
>JARFYF010000050.1:23751900-23763132 GCA_030265395.1 Rhina ancylostomus | reverse complement strand
GCAGGTATCAAAATTCTGCCTTTCACTTCCCTTGAATAAAGAACGAAGGATTTGTTGTTTCAGATGTTGTATCACAACTGGGAGTAAGGTCAGTGTGTTGAAATAGGTGTATGACGTCCACATCAAACAACATAAACAGCTGCCATTTTAATAACCATATATTTTGAGGCACTAGCCAGCAGTTGTGAATATAACTGCCTTTACATATTTCTACCACGCCCCCCAGCAGAAGTTTGCCCAGTTGCTGAAACCCAAAAGAGTTCATAAAGAAATCCATCATCAGACCAGCCAATAGTGAAGAAGATCCCTTGCCACACTGCCTGGAGCTTAATGACTCAGGTTTATCCATTGGGAGGCAGCCTCCCCTTTCCACTGAGATTTTCCAGATCACCTGCGAAGCTGAGCGGCAAAAGGTCCTCTGAATGCGACCCTAAGGAACAGGCTCTTTACTGAGTTGGAATCCAAAGGAGGTTTGAGGAGGTGGTGGGGTTGATGGAGGAGTGAGAGCGTGAGACTCAGTTTACTTGTCTGATATTAAAACTTCATAGCACATAATTCCCACTTCAATGTTGTTCAACAGAAACAATTTGTACCAATTTCCTGCAGATGAGCTTTTAGCCTAATATGCCCATGCGGGTCAGGTAGATGATGTGTAGGACATGAGCAGTGGATCTAGATGAATGGAAAACTGATCCTTGCCCATGGGAATGCAGATGTCTATTTTGCTCTCATTTTATTCCTTGAAGGATTTCTGGACAATTCACACATGTCACTTTTCTTCATGAAAAGAAGTGCACTCAGACTGATACATTGGCTGCCCTTTGGTGAACCTCTGCTGGTAAGTTGCTGGTTGGAGGTATTCTGAAAGCTTCATTGTTCTCCAGCTCACTGGAGTGTACAATATGATGCAGTATTCATGAAGTATCATGAGCTGGGAGTGGTGCAACAGTGCTGAAATCAGTGTCCTCGTGAAGGCAACATCAGGAGTGACATTAAAGGCTAAGCCTGTCCTTATATTTGAAGAATTAACTCTACACTTTGAAATCAACAATGAAGAATATGGTCACACAGCTGTTTAAAAATAGCACATTGTTCATGAAGTAGAATGTAACCTGGGATTAGAAGGAATCATGGTCTTTGCCTCTCCATAGGAGGAAGTTGTCTAAAGAGACAATTCTTTTGTAGACAAGAGGTTAATATCAAAGGAAATTATTTTGGCTTGTTAATCACTTGCTTCAAATCATTTCACAGGCACTGGAGTGTGATGTTTGGAATATCCTTGCTGTTCATCAGTGACACACATTAGAATTTTGTCCTTGTTACTGAGGCTGTTCCCAATTACAATCAGTCAACTGTTCAGCACGTAGAACAGTACACTGCAGGAACAGGCCCTTTGGCTCATCATGTCTGCACCTAAAGTGATGCCAATCTAAACGAATCCCATCCCCCTGTACATAGTCCATCTCCCTCTCTTTCCTGCCTGTTCATGTGTCTGTCTAAATGCCTGTTAAACATTACAATTGTACCTGCTTCCACCACCTCCCATGGCAGCGCATTCCAGGCACGTACCACTCATGTGTAAAAGAAAGCTTACCTTGTAAATTTCCTTTAAAATTTCCTCCTCTCACCTTAAAAGCTATGTCCTTTAGTATTTGATATTTCCACCCCAGGAGAAAGACTATCTACCCTACCTTGGCCTCTCATCTTTTTAGATATTTGTAACAGGTCCCCCCTCACCCTCCAACACCCCAGTGAAAACAATCCAAGGTTTTCCAACCACTCCTTCTAGCGAATACATTCCAATCCCAGCAACATCCTGGTGAATCTCTTCTGCACCTGTGAAAGCTTCGACTTCAGAGTGCGGGGTCCATGTGCCAAGTGTGGCCTAACCAAAGTTTTATACAGCTGCAACATGACTTCCCCACTTTTAATATTCAATCCCCCAAATGATGAACGCAAGCATTCTAAATGCCTTCTTTATCACCCTATCTACCTGTGTGCTACTTTCAGAGAGCTATGGACTTGCACCCCAAAATCCTTCAGTGGTCTTAAGGATCCTGCCATTCACTGTATACACATTTGACCTCCCAAAATGCAACATCTCACACTTTTCTGGATTAAGCGCCATCTGCTATTTTCCACCCAAATTTCCAACTGATCTATACCCTGCTGTATCATTTGACAACCTTTCTCACTATCCACAACCCCATCAGTGTTTGTGTCATTTGCAAACTTACTAGACTACCTACAATTTTGTCCAAATCATTTATCACAAACAACACTGTCTGCATGTCCAAGACCAGATTTGAAAATGGATAAACTCATCCAAGCTTTGTCATGGGAAGAGATGGATAGAGGGAAAAAAAACAAGGGTTTGTTTAAAGCCTCCTCAAAAAAAGTGCAACACTTTCAGCAGCTTCTGGGAATCCCAGGCCAAATAGTGGAAAAGGAGCATGGAAGATGATGCTGAGAACCTTGAGTCTGTGCATCAAAAACTGCTCAGTATAGGTGGCAGAAGGAGCACATCACCTGACAAATTATCCACCTATCCGTCCACTCAGGAATTTGCAGGCCAACCTCTAGCGGTCTCAATAGGTTACGTCAGAACCTCTCATACCAGAAGGAAACATTCTTACTCAATCCCTTCAGGAAGAATTTCACAAGGATAAAACAGGTGCTGAATGGTCCAAATTTGAAATGCAACCTGTTGTGTTAAATCATTACTTAGGCTTTCAGGAGGAGCCTGCAGCCATCACCATTAAATCAGTAACAAAGAAAGAGTATCTGTTTAACCAAGACAAGCAGTAAAACAAAGACAAGGGCCAAGTTCATTCCCAGCCATACATCACTGCGGCCAGGTGTCAAGGATCTTTGAACACAACTCTTCCGCCAGATAACTACAGACATTTAACAGAAACTCAGTGACCAGACTGCCTTCAATTTTCTCTCTTTATAGGAAGGCAGCTGGTCTCCGCTTAACATTTCCCCCAATGAAGTAAACTGGAAAATCACCAGGATCAGAACAGGAGGTTAAGTCAACTCTTTGCTCCTAGTACTGCTAACAGAACCATTTTAAGTATTCCTCCACCCAATGAAACAGTTTTCCTCATATTGGTGAGAAATATAAAATGGCTTCTGAAGATAAAATGATCTAATCTATTTGGCATTTCTCATCTATGTGGGAGTTCAAGTCCAATTTGGTTTCTTTATTAAAAAGCTAACATCACAGTCTGAACGCTGTGAAGTACAGAATGTATGGACCCTAGCAGAGAGAGAAGAATAGTGAGATTAACTTTATATTGTTCGAATAGACAGTTGGAACAGACATGAAAATATAATGGCTTCTTGATCTGAAAATGTCTACGATATTATCTCCTGTTAGATATACATTCATGTTCTCTCGTGGCTAATCGGTTTGTAATTTCTAGTGGTATACCAGTGGAGGAGACATTCATTATTCCAACTATTTTCAACAGCAATAGGTTTGCTTTTGTACCCAGATTCTCAGAGGGCTCCAATGATTGATCAACACTTTGGGATAAATGACCAATCTATTTTTCATCCAATAAAGGTAAAAGATAAATATGACTGAGAAGCTTTGAAAGTTGTTCCTTTGGGATTTTTTCTTTTCTTAGCTTCCAGTCACTGATATGGTGACATTAGTCATGAGCTGTGAGAGTGGGGTCATATTCCACCAAGAAAGATGAAGGAACTCATTCAAGACCCTGTTGTTAGGGTCTCTGGTTTTCACCTGCCTCAAATGATATGGGTGGTTTTAAACAGGACATGGATGATTTGGCCTCTTGAAGCATAAGTGGCACTTCAAATCCTCCTCTGCCTGTGACTGCAGTGCTGGGATTGAACAATGGATAATATCATCACATCCTGCTGTCAATATAAATTCAAACTTTGAAGTACTTAACAGGGGAGGGTCAATCAAAGAGTTACTTATCACATATGCAACTTGATCCATGTGGGATTTTAAGAGTCCACTTGTATAAAATTAACTGCTCAAAAACACAGACATTTTTAATCTTCTCAAAAGGATCTTTTGTGTTGTTATATAGAGAGTAAAAAAAGTTATACAACTCTACTTAAGTCTTGAAATTTGCCCCTGGCAGTAACCAATAGCTTCTGCCTATTGCTGGCTCATGTTTAAACAACTTGCTTCTTTAGCACACAGCTTGAGAATTAGAAGTCAAATACCAATTATTTTTACTCCACAGATAAATCATGTTTCAAATTCCTATTTCAATATGAAATACAAAATCCCTCAGTTCATGAACAAAACAAAATATTCAGTTTTATCAAAACGAGCTAAACCAAACACTGCCTTGTTAAATCACATTCTCAAATGGATGGAGTGCTTTATGAAGATAAAATTCTGGCTAGCACCACCAAGTGAATAAATGAACCTGAAATGAACAGAATTTTGTTCAACAGTTGAATGATAACTGGTATATTTTATTTCCCAATCCCCTCATTTTTCAGTTGAAATTAAAAACTTCGACACAAAAAAGACTACTTATCTGTAACAAACACAAGTTTCTGAAGGAAATGATTCAAAACACAAGCTTAAAGTTTAGAAAATGTACAGAAAGTAGTAAGAGTCCATTCTGAAACAACATGCAATAAACTTTTTTCCTGAATGGATGGCATAGCAGCAACAATCTCCTTCTGTGCAGCTGTTACACGAGACGACACTATTCAGTTTAAGATCTCTTTATAAAATTCTGCTTATTTTCTGACATTTTGATGACTCCCTTGAAGCAAAGGGAAACCATTTTGGGCCTCAGAAAACACAAACATTTTTACTGAACTGAAATGCAATTGGTTACAAAATCGTCATCTCTTTCAACACTCCAAAGGAATTAATGAAGTTTTATTGAACCAGACTTTTCAATCTTATAAGCTTAAATTTCATAGTTACATTTATTCACCTTTTTCCTCCATTTCATTCTACATAGGCTAAAATTTCAGTACAGTTGTTGATGTTAAAAGACTTTTAAAAAATGGAGGAATAGGAAAAAGGACATGACATGGAAGCTTACTTTGTTTCTTCCGCAAATCAGTCCCACCTAGATACTCTCCATATCCTCAATCCCATTTTCTCTCCAGTTCAGATCCTCTTATATCATCCACTTCATTGATCTGTGCCGGCAAACATTTCCTCAGTTCTAGCCTGAATTTATTATGAAAATGTTCAAAGTAATTCTTCCCACTAACTGCCTGGTGATTAGAAATTATAACAGTAGTAACCTGGCCTGGGTCGTGTATTGAGTTGTTAGGCAATGTTGCTTTCTGCCAGGTTCAATGAAACACCTCGTCGTATCCCCTTTCCGCCATCAATTCAAAAGGATCCATGGCATCCTGCAGCTGTGGTGTCATCCAATCATAGCCAATCAAGGCCAATCACAGAATTCTCATGAGTAACGTACCAGCAGCAAATAACCTAATTGTCACCCACAACTTAAACAATTTACAGAGCATGAAGATGGAACACAGATAAAATAAGGTGGCAGTTGCTAAATTTAAAATATCTGAGCAGATTACAAGCTACATGAATCAATTTAATATTTTAGAAGCAGAGGTTTTCCTAAACAGTAATCTGGGTTTAGTACAACATAACCTAAATATTCTTGAAGCAATAAAGCATAATACTTTCTGGGTATCTGACAGGAAGAATATCTTGCAAATTCCTCATGTCTTGACAGATCATCTATCTCCTTAGAATGCACTCCAGAAAGCTGGGAAACCATGCACTCTGTCAAGAGGCGCAGTTTCAAGCAGGAAATCACTGAGAGTAATTTCAGAATCTGTGCATTTAACGGCATGTACATTCACCATGCGCTACCATCCATTTCATGATGTAATGACTAGATTGACAGTTCTGCTTTCATNNNCATCTGCAAAATGCATCGTATTTCTTTAAACCATCCTGCAGGATGTCCTGTAAACATTGACCTCTAGGAGACTGTCAGCAAACAAAGAAAACACCAAAGAAAGCATTGATCTACTAATGGAGAGTCAGGGATCAGGTGACCTAGGCAAGCCAGGAACGCCCTTCTGGAATCCTGGAAGCCCTATGTCTGACAGTATGCAGTTTAACAGTAGACTTCAACCAGCAATATTTCAAGTCATGCATGGTGTTGTTTAGTCCTTGTTTGCTGATTTATTGCTCGTGTATGTGATTTTTTCCACTTTGTGAGCACGTCCTACACACATGCCCTTGGCTCCTCACTTGCAGGGCATGGAAACACTGCAGATGGTCCCTGGAGAGCAATAAGCAGTTGCTCTCAATCTCTGAAAACAATTCTCTTTGTAGTTTATTTAACTCATTGCAACAGAAAATTGTAATTTGGGACTGTGTGGCAGAGGTGGGGGGGTGTCATATTTCCTTGGCGGAGTTCTAGTAACGTGAGTGTAACAAAATACCAGTTTATTGGGTTAAGATAATCCACTTTGGAGGTTTGATCCTTTCTATCAGGTTACGTTATCAATGCTGAAGGTTGTTTCCCAATTTATTACACCCACAAGTACGATTTGGCTGAACACTCTAAAAGGCAGCCATCCACTCAGAAGCAGTTTGTGAAGACAAAAAGGTATCTTCCCAGTCGTTACTTTCTGCTGCTTATACATCAAATGAGAAGAGTTTTAATAAATGAGCGTAACTTTCATTACATCATCTAACCAAGTCCACATTCCTGCCTACCTCACTCCTTTCTCTGTCGGTCCTGAGTATCTTGAAGCATTTTGCTACTGTGAATGATATCAGTGAATAGCAGACCAACCTTAGAAAATGAAAAGTTATCTTGTCATTAGATCCTCACAATATCTTCTTCCCAAGCACACCATCTACTGCCAAAGACAGATCTGGACAATCAACCAAAATATAGCCACAGCGAAAGACTATGGTGAGACCAAGGGTGAGACTGTCAGCCAAGTGGCTGTACTATTTGTTGCATTAAGTAGAAGAATATGGGACTACCCAGTAGGAGGGCACAATCCTTTGCCTGATTTCTGATTATGTTATCATTTTTTTAATTTAATATTCTTTCATCAACAAACAAGCTCCTAGGACTTTCCATGTCTGGTGAACCCTGGATGTTGTTTTATCTGACTCGTCACGCTCAATGCCCTGGATTTAAAGATCAGAAACTAAACAAAAAGGACAGATATGCCAATAATGCAAATGCAGTGGGTGAACAGACATCAGTGCAAAGTATGGCAGTGCAGTGCTTTGCATTAGAAATGAACAGTTCTGAAATAAGGTTAACATTAACTCAGGTTTGCTCCCTCCACAGATGCTGCTCTAGACTTCTCTTTTAGCTGAGATTTCCCAGAACTGCAGTGCTCTCTCTCACAGTTCCAGCATGCTTTTATTCTTGATTTTTTCCCCCTTTTCTCTGTCAGTTTTCATTTCCTCCTATTTTACAGCTCCTCCAGGCTGATCAGCCGTAATATACAAGTTGGCAAAAAGTTAGAATGTCAGAGACCAAAATATCTGCTTTCTGTAGATCAGCCATCTTAACAACAGGAAGATGCAAATCTTCCAAACACTTATTGGAGAATTTGTTGCACTTGGCTCTGGAGAAAAAACTATGTCAGCACATGTCAGAATTATTAAGTAAATGCCAAAATATCTGCAGCCCTTGTTATATTTGTATTGGAATGAATTTTGGATATATTGATAGGCAATGATGCATACTTGTCCAACAAAAGCACTCTCGACTTAAAAAAAACACACACAGGAAGGCAGAGTTCCATGGGCATGTGTCCAAAATGCTACATACAAATGAAATTCATGATCATTCCACACAGAGAATGCTGGCAAAATGACTTCTCTTGTGCTAACACCTAAAACTATTTGGTGTCTTGACAGCTTTGTCAAAAACTAGTTCAAAAACTAGCCAGGGACAAAAGGGTCACAGTACAATGATGTGATGCAATAGGACCTGTTTAGCATAACAGGATGTTTGACATTAACCCAAACCTCCATCTCAACAACTATGATCCTTCCATAGTACTGTTTTGCCTCATGATCATGGCTGGGCAGAGAAGTGCACAGCAATTGGGTGCTAGATATCAGGGTATAATTGTTGGTTAGACTCAGTGGGTATATCTGAAGCTGAAGTCGGGGACTGAAGTATGAATAGAACTCCAAAGCGTGGGTTGCTGTCATTGTTTGCTCTATAGGCATTGGTTGTTTTACACTTGATTCTGAGGTGAAATTATATACCAGCAACAGCTTATATTTATATAGCATTGTTTTAATGTAGTAACATTTCCTGAAGTACTTCAGAGGAACAGTATCAGAATATGACAATGCCTCAAAGCAAGGAGTATTAGGCAGGCTCCCAAACATTACAGATTCAGATGTAGATGCTAAGCAAACAAACACTAAGAGAGAAAGGAGCAGAAAGCTTAAAGCAGAGAAATGCTGGAGCTTGAGATATAGATGCAAGACAAAGCAAATTATGTCCTATAGGTGTTCAGGAATGCTATTGACAGAATTCAGCCTGGCAGAAAAGATGAAGTGTGGTGGCATGGATTCATCGATAATGCATTCCCTGAAGGAGACAAGTAGGCAGTACTAATGCTATGCTGTACTCTCTTTCAGCTCAGCCATAGTGAATTTACTTCAGCCTTTACGGTTATTTGTAATATTAAAATACTTTGTTATCACAGTGGGAACCATTGGATATCACACAGCATTGAGATTTGTGCATCACTGGTGCATTCACTGTACTGGAACAAGCAGTCCCCAGCTTTGCTTGTGGATCTGATGGCAGATAATCATCAGATCTATGGAGAATAAACTAAACATTGCACTCTACATTGGCTTGCAGCATGACCTGACCAATGTCAATGTTACCCGCACATACTTCTGCACTGAAACACCCATTACTATTTACTTGGAATAGCATACATGTTGCCAATTAATTTTACTCAAAGCAATGAGTAGGTGTACAAATAGAAAATGAAATACATGCCAGACTTTTTGGTGAAATTATTAGGAGGATTTTGTCCCTTGTGCGCAAGATGTTGGTGAAACTTCCCTCATTGGCAGGATTCTTCCTTGATCACCTCATGCTGTGGATTGAAGATAACTCCAGTTGCTTTAGCACATAATTTGTGCTGAACAATCAGCACGGTACTGGGAGAAAGAGCTCCAATGAAAGTGGCATCTTCTGCACAAGGCCTCAAACCAAGGTTTCTTCTGCCATCTCATTTCTCTCCCACACAAACCCCCCCCCCCCCCCCCAGAGAAGACTAGACAACCCCTGATTACATGGACAAAATAGATCCCTCAGCCAACTCCACAGAAAGAGGATCTGCCTATCGCATTGTTGATTGTGGGATCGTGGGGTTGGAAAGTACCCATTTTCTTAAACTACAACTGTAAATGGGACTTCAAAATAAATTATTAATTGTGTAG
This sequence comes from Rhina ancylostomus, assembly GCA_030265395.1. NCBI lineage: Eukaryota > Metazoa > Chordata > Chondrichthyes > Rhinopristiformes > Rhinidae > Rhina > Rhina ancylostomus. The sequence continues at coordinate 23,753,693 of JARFYF010000050.1, read as the reverse complement.
AACACTTTGAGAGCTTGCAATCATAAATACACCACAAAGATAAATTTACTGCTTAGAAATGGACCGTATTGAACAAATTTGTATAAGTACTATAATCATGACATCCAATCTCCTTCCAAGAAATATGATGCATTAGCTCAAAGAACTCAATATATATTTTTCTTTAAGGTTTCATTTATGCAAAATATTGGCAGATATTAAAAGAGCAAATATTTACACACCAAATAATTACCACTGCTTTATTTGCAGCTCAAGGATAGTACTACAGTAGGCAAGTTTGATTTAAACATAGTATTCAGAGTTTCCCTTTCTTGGGTCAAACAATGATTGAATGGTTTAACTGGTTTGAATAAAAGCATACAATATTTCTCCAAGAACCAACAAATTTCAATCATCTCAGGTCAATGCATACTCAGAGAAATTAACTTAATGCAAATGAAAATTCCATCTGCAATCTAAATACATTTCATTTGGTTATACATTCCCCAAGTGGCTTGAAATCATTGTGCAGTACAAGACGAACTTATGCCTAAATTTAATTATTCGAACATTTTTCTGTCAGCCTTCTGCACAAGTTAAGCAATGCCTTAATTTTGAAGTTCTCATTTTATTCCTCATGTTACTCCATGGCCATACCCTACTCATAAATGTAATCTTCTCTAGGTCCAAGTTATCTGCCTTCACTTTACTCTGTCCTCTTTCCCACCTCCAAATGAAATCACTCCACTGCCAACAGTGACTTCTATTCCCAAACTCCAGTTGCATCCCTCAGCCTCCACCTCACTGCCTCTCTTTCCACTTTTGAGAGACTGCTTAAAATCTGTCTTGTCCAAACATTTGCTCATCTGACCCCACACCCTTCCTATGTAGCCCGGTGTCAAAATTTGTCTGACGATGAAATAAAGATAGAATGTTGGAAATACCTGGATGGTTGTGAAGCATCTCTGCAAAGAGTAAGAGTTAATGGTTCACATCTATAACCTTTCACCAACCATTGACTGTTTCTCCCTCTACAGACGCTGCCTGACTTGCTAAGCATTTCCAACACTGTTTCCACACCAGATTTCCCAGCTCTGCAGTATTTTCCTTTTGGGTTTTAGTCTGATGATGTGCCTATGAAATGCCTTGAAATGATTGTTGCATTAAAAAATGCAATACAAACTCAAGTTGTTCTTGTTGTTGTTATGTTACACCTGTCTACATTACAGTTACTGAACAAGTCAAAATCTGCTGTCTTCTAGAATCTTGGCATTTTATACTATTTCTTAAATTGCTTTTAGGTAATTCTGCAATTGTCCTTTCCCCTGGAATCTGTTTATCAACTACAATAAATGACAATTTTAAATTCAGTTAATTTACCGTTGATCACAAGAGTTACACAGCAAACAGTGACAGCAACCCATGTTTTGGGGTTCCATCCGTACCTCAGTCCCCAACCTCAACACCAGTTATACCTTTCGAATCCATCAGCACTTTCTTCCACGTTAGAAGGTAATTATTATGCTAACAAGGAGGTATTCAAGCAGCAAATAAATTACTTGGGCTCCCACCTCTAAACTGCTGTGCTGACCAGCTAGCACTAAAATGCCAGCATGAGACGAAGTGTCCACCTTGTTACTGATGAGGTAGCATATATCACAATGTTGAGCAAGGAGCAAGCCCAACATTGTGACAGAATACTCTGGCCAGAGTATTGGTCTACCTTTGGCTCTGAGTTGCTTAGAGTGGTCTACTCTCGAGCAGTCCTGTGTTCTCTATTCCTTTTTGAAGATCCAGTTCGTGTTGGGATTCCT
>JARFYF010000050.1:23663316-23674049 GCA_030265395.1 Rhina ancylostomus | reverse complement strand
TGCCAATGTGCACACACATTCAGATCCCCCACAGCATTAAATCACAGTAACTGAGAAGATGCATTGTTATAAGTAGTTTTGCCACATTCTACAAGCTACTATTCTGCAATGTATTTCTTCAGGCCACAATATCTAATTACTGCAAATGGGAATAACCTACGGTTTAAGGCCAATTGCCAGTGCTAAAGAAGTTGCAGTAGTTTAGCAACAAATTCCTGGCTGAAGGTCAGAAGGAAATGAATGGTTTTCTTTCTATTCTTTAAGATGCCATTTGTTAATTGTTAGCCTCATTCTCTGTTCGCCTCTCACTTTTTTCATGAATTACTTACACCAATCTTCCAAATGTGACCCTTTGAAGTGTGACAGATGCATAAAAGAACCAAGAATGATACGAGGTCACAATACATTCTGAAGCAGCAATAGGGAATAGCCCATCAGCAAACATACAGTTTGCTTTAAAATGTCAATGCATGATTTGCAGCACACAGGAGTAATGCAAGAAAGAACCTAAAAGTGTTTGCTGAAGGAAATCAATATCTATTTCAAAACATATCCCCTCATTATGAGGCTAAAGTTACAAATTTTAAACAAATGGTTATAACCACCTCCGATTGCTTAACATCTAAATAATGAAAACAGCTGTTGTGGTGAAGCCTCAGTTAACCTCAGTGCCCTTTCAGTTCTGGGGCTGGATGTGAATGCACAGAGAGAAAAAAAAGAATGAATGCAAGTAAACCTTTTATTGCCAGTCATATGATCTGGCTTTATACAAGGACAGCCAATGCAAACCTAGATTCCAGGGTGTGGTTCTGCATTCATTACAAAACTAATAGGCACTCTCTCAAGCCCTGCTTGTAAATTGGAACAATTCCAGTTTCTACTGTGCTCTGGTTTACAATTGACTGTATAAATAATTCAGACTACAGATTCTCCCAACCCTGCATTGACTAGTGAGTTGCAGGATTCCTTAGGTCTGATGAAGGACAAAAGACAAATCAGAAGAATCCAAAATCCACTCCAAGAAGCAATACAAATAGATCACTGAGCATCAAACTTATTGTGGGAAATTAAGGGAAAAACACATATCACACTAATAGGAAACTGCTTTTTTAAAAAAGTTTAAAACACAATTCTAAATTTAAGACAATGCACTGTAGAAGGCAAAGAATGCTTTAGTCTACATTTCAACATGCATCTGACCTAGGACTTGTAAACAAAAAACAATTAATTTCAGAGAGCAGATACCTTCCTCACAAGTGAACATAAAATTTCACGAAAGGGTATTTGCCTGACTAAAGAAAACACATTAATCATAACACAAATGAAGTGGAAGGTGACTTCACCATCTATGAGAGATGTTAAAATTCTATCTGTACATCTGAAATATTACCATATAAATCAGTAATCCCTACTGTTTCAAGCAAGTTCAGGAGCCAGTAGCTTACAGATACTAAACCTGTCACATAGCTCACAAATGCACAAACGTGTCATGGGCATCTATTTTCCAAATAGCTCCAATGTGTGGTCTCCAGGTATAACACAGTTGTTACTGCAAAAGTTTCAGTTAGCAAATTCTTTGGCAGCCCATCTGATTGAGTGTTGCAACTCAAGGATAATCAATAAGAAGGCTGTTTATTGTGGGTTTGCGCTCAAGTTACAGCAACTCATTCAAAGAATCTCAGTAACAAATATTTCCAATGACAGTACCCACAAGTCCAGCTTCAGGTACAATCGCAAGGGATGCCTTCTGCAAGTGTCAGGCTTCACTTGTAGTGTTATGTCTCAGACAGAAAATCATGGGTTCAAGTCCCGCTAAGCAACAACATTAAATTGCAGTGCTGGAAGAATTCAGTACTGTCAGCAATGCCATCTTTCAGGCAAGGTGATAAACTGAGCTCCTGCCTGCCCTTGAATGTGCAAGGACTGGTACAAAAGGAAGACACAATTAAAACAAACGTAGTGCCCCTATTCAAGAAAGGAGAGAGACAGAAAGCAGGAAAGTATGGTCAATTAGCCCAATGTCTATCATTAGGAGTATGCTAGACTATATTAAAGAAGTAGTGGCAGGACATTCAGCAAATCATAACACCATCAACCTGAGTCAATGTGGCTTTATGAAAGGAAAACAAAATGTGCTTAAATTCATTGGTCTTGAACAAGCAGGGTGGATAAAGGCAAACCAGTACATAAGTGATGCGTTTGGATTTCCAAAAGGCATTTGAAAAGATGCTACTTAAAACATTACTGCAGAAGGCAAGAACTCATGCATCAGAGGTAAGATATTAACATAGGTAGATCACTGGCCAACTTATGAAAAACAGAGTCAGTGTAAATAGGTCATTTTCAGATTGACAAGTTGTAATGAATAGAATGCTTCAGGAATCTGCACTGGAGATTTGACCATTTTCTCTTTATATTATTGACCTGAGTGAAGGATGAGTATATTCTAACCAAATTTACTGATGCTAAAAGTTAGCATCATGAATGTCACTCATCATGCAAAGAATTTTAGTCACCCAGGTTTCCCTCTGGTCTCAATAAGAAATGGGGGGCTCAGTAAGTCACCACTTTATCCATCCATATTTTTCCCTTAGTGTTGCCCCTCAGAGGTTTCTACCTGATCTACTGGCAAATGGTCCTCATCTGTAAAGTCACCACTACACAGCCATCCAGTGCAAAGTAAAAGAGCAACAAGATAGAAACTCATCTTCGGCCCTTCATTGCCCCTCCACTCAAAACCAACATACTTATGGATCACATTCTGTACACAAAATAACACACCTTTCATTCCTCAGAATACAGCACAGCTAAAGCAAGACTTTAACTGTCCAAGATTATGTGCGTGTCCTTTCGATAAACACTTATGAGAAATGCTTGGACAGGGTTATTGTGACAGAATAAAGCACAATCTTTCTGATTCAGAGGCCCGAGGAAGACTTTGCAGTTGAGCACTTAGTTTTCAGTATTTATGTGGTGAGCAACATTAACTTTTTATTTTGAGCTCAGTATTAAAATGGCAGCACTCTAAAGCTGCGATCCAATCTTTAAATGAATTTTTTTAAATGCACATTATCTTATAAAGATCAAGCTTGTGACAATGTTAAACATCACAAAGCTCTATTGAAAATGGCAAAGTAAGATAATTATTTTCAAAACAGTGCCATAGATTTAACATGGTGGCCTTCATTTGCAACCTACCACAGGAAGGTCATTTCCACTGGTAGGTGAGACTAGAACCAGAGAACATAACCTCAAGATTCGGAGGAATAGACTGACAACAGAGATGAAGAGACACTACTATTCCCAGTGAATCTATGGAATTCCCTGCCCAGGGAAGCAGTAGAGGCTACCTCATTAAGTTATTTAAGACACAGTTAGATTTTTGCACAGTAGGGGAATTAAGGGTTACGGGGAAAAGGCAAGTAGATGGATCTGAGTCCACCAACAGATCATGATCTTATTAAATGGCAACCAAATGGCCTACTCCTGCTCCTATTTCATGTTATGTTTTTATTTTTAAAAGCATTTTCTCACTGGAAGTCTTTGATTGTTACTGAGGGCAGAAGAGGAACCAATTTAAAATCACGAGATGTTCCTTCCACCTATAAACACAAAGCTGATAACCTGGATAACTTGTACATTTTAGGTTTCCAAAGGTAAATTCCATCAAACACCTTCTCAGGAACCCAAAGCTTCCTACATAAATGATGCACTAGCTCAATGACTAAAAATGCTTCATTCAATGAACACCTTCACATACTTTAGAACACACAAATTGCAATAGAGAGTAGGCCATCCTGCCCCTTAAGCCTGCCCTGCTATTTAATATCACAGCTGATTGTACTCCAATCTCAATTCTGCATCTCTGTATACTCAGTAAACTTTCACCTTCTTGCTTATTAAGAATATCTTTCTCTGCCTTAAGAATATTCAAAGAATCTTTTTCCATGCTCCGACGAAGTACGTTCCAAAGACTCAATCCTCAGAAAAAAAAGTGTCCCCTCATCTACTTTAAATGGATAACATCTTTCCTTTTTTAAAAAAAACCAGTAACTGCTAGTTCTAGATTCTCCCACAAGGGAAAACATCTCTCCACATCAATGAGGAAGCACCAAGTAGAATTTGAAGAGCAAAGTGTAAAAACAATACATTTTATGCACTGGACAATTAAAGTTGCATTTTGGGCAGGTTTACTCTAGCACTTTTGTTAATACTTGTTTTCATGCATTACTTTAGAATCTTTTAAGTTTTCATTGCTGAGCGTTAAATTTCCATTCAACTCTGATACTGCCCATTTTTTCTTTTATTTTTACACTGATGAAAGCCTTTCGGATTTCTTCATATTGGGATCATTCTCCTCTTTCTTTATTTTTGTTTTCCTTTTTTGCTACCCACCTGAGCTTTCCCAAATTCTCAATGGCTGCAGGACCCTGCTATTATTAGTGATCAGCAAAGTATGTCGCTTTCAAATGCATAAATTAGGTGTATCAATGTATTTTCCAGCAATCCAATCCATCAAGGAGTTAATGCTCAGTAACTGATTAACTCTTTGATGTTGCAAGGATGACTGGGAAAATCCCTTTCTAAATTGAACTAAGTCCAATGATTTTGTTTTAGCAGAGTGGTATTAATGCTTTATCAAAATGTATTTCCTTGACTGGAATATCAAACATTTTTAAGGAAAACCATATGACTTGAGGTTATTGCATTTTGTGAGAAAGAAAACAAAAGCCCAATAAATGAGGAAAGCACCACTCCCATGGTCAATTTTTCCCTACTTTGGAACCCTTTCTTGCTAACACAATGCAATTCTCCTCAGAAAGTTCTTTCAGATAGCCAATAAAATTAGGAATAAAATCAGAACCATGACATTTGTTCAGTATATCATGGTTGACAGTTGGAAGTTGTCCAAGGGTCATTAGTAGCCTATTCAACATCCACCCGTCATTCTTACCAGAAACCCAAATTCCCTTGTACCAATACCCATGTAACAAAAAGCCACAAGCAGATGCTACTGATGCTTATGGAAGCTAAACCAACACATGCACTACTCATAAGCAAGCAATAAAGCTTGGACTAAATGCTGCGAATGATTCCGATCCCTTAACTTTGATTTTTATTTGGTATTGAGTGAAGAATGCCTTCTGCAACAGGCAAGGAGAGGGGTTTGAAGACTCAAAGTTGTACATTCTGAATGCCAGCCAAAAATAGAAAGGAACCCTATTCCCATGGCTCTGCTAATGTTGCTCTGTAAGCAGGTATGAGGAATTCAATAAATAAAAGAAACGTGATTTAAAAACCTATGTCACTCTCCATATCCCTGGGAGGAAGGGCCTCCATCTCTAGGTAAAGGCTGTGAATGGAAAGTTGAATTTACTCCAGCACAACACGCTGCAACACAAACCTGGATTTAGTGAGAGAACACTAAATTTAAACACTGGATTTAGTAATATTAACTTGAGACATTTTCTGCATCTGTGCACATAACAGTCACTGCATTAAGTAAATTTTCTTCACTACTTTTTTTGAAATGATACAATCCACCCAGGTTTCTCAAGATAGCTTCAAATAAAAAATTGCCTCATATATACATGAAGCCTTGCAAATTGAACATTGCTACCATCTTCCACCTTCTCCACCAATTATCTTCCCTTTATTACGTCACTACTTCCAGGGCCTCATTACCAATATGTATGCGTGTTGATCTTAAGGTCATTGAAGGTACAAGCTATTTTAACATATCCAAAATGCCTGCCAATGCTCATTGAAAAATGGCCTCATGGATGAGCTGCTGGATTAATTTCCTAATAAATGGGTTCAACAGCTCAAAAGTGAAAAAGGGGAGACTGACTCCTATTATTAAATTCCTTTTGCCATTTTGATCCTTCCTCCCTACAAAAAGGAGTTGACCCCTCTAGCAATAAGATTCCTCAGATACTAGCACATAACTCAGGCTACTACGCAGCTATCTGGATAAAGTGTGTTGGTGGAATATACATTGATGGGAAACATCGAGACAGATTCTATTCTAACCTGAAAGCAACATACATGCTCCACGATCCTCACATATTTGGTCATGAATGGAGGTGAACAATTAAACAGCCAGGAGAAGTAGGAACAAACAGAAGAGTCCAGCATGTGAGTTTGAAGCATGAAGTTACAGCGTTTGCAACCAGCTTCAGCCAGTGGTGGATAATCCTGTTGGTCTCCTTTCGAGGCCTCACTATCACAGGTGCCAGTCTGCAGCCAGTTTAATTCATTGCTACAACACAAGTGCTGAACAATAATCATCACTGATAAGAGAGATTCTCATGTCCCTAATGGGCACTGCCATGTCCACCACCTGGGAGTCAATGTCAAGCAAAAACTTCATTTGAACCAGCCAAATAAATACTGCAGCTGCAAGAGCAAGTCAGAAGCAGGTTATCTGGTGCTAAGTAACCCTCATCCTGACTCCCCAATCTGCATTAATACAACTCAGGAGCATAATCAAATATTCTTCACCTGCCCGGAAGTACAAGAAACTCAACTTTATCCACAGCAAAGCCTGTTTGACTGATCCCTCATACAAAATCCAAATCATTCACTCCCTCCACTGTCAATGTGCCAAAGCAATAAAGTGTACCATCTGCAAAAGCACCACAGTTACTTGGTTAAGCTATTCCAAAAGCAACTCCCAAACCTACAGTCCCTACCACTTTGACAGTCTAGGGCAACACCACCTTTACAAATATAACACCTCCAAGTTTGCTGATGACATAAAAAAAATGAGAATGTGATCAGTTATGACAATGCAAATCCCTCATGGAGATAGCGACAAACTCAATGAACAGGCAACAACATGACAGACAGAGTCCAACGTGGGAAAATGTGCAGTTATTGACCTTTTTTTTGCTACCAAAGGCAGAGTATTTTTTTAAACTGGTGAGAGATTGGGAAATGTTGATGTTCAAAAGGATTTGGGTGTCTTTGTACAAAAGTCACTGAAAGTTAACATGCAGGTGAAGCATTAATAGGAAGGCAACTGGTAGGTTGGTTTCTAATTGCAAGAGGGTTTGAGTACAAATGCCTTAATACAATTAGAGTAATATTGTGTAAAGTAATATATATTGTACAGTAATAGTGTAGCTTTGGAGCGACCACACCTGGAGTATTGTGCATGATTCTGGTCTCCCTAACTAAAAAGGGATATATTTATTATTAGCAGGAGTGTAGCAAAGATTCGCCTGGGGTGACATATCTAATACACAAAAGGAGGGTGTGACAATGCCAGACCTCTATTTAGAATAAATTTCTCATTCTTCCAATCTCATTGAAACCTACACAATTCTTACACGGTTCAACAAGCTGGATATGGAGTGGATGTTTCGCTTGTCTAAGTAGTTTATAACTAAGGGTCAAAGTCTCAAAATAAATCACAGGTCATTTACAATTGAAAATGAGAAGAAGTGGTTTGGGGGCAGTGAGTCAAATTCTCCACCGTGAAGAACTATGAAGGTTCTGCCATTGACTGCATTCAAAATGCACAAATAGATTTTGGGATATTAGAGAAATCATGGGATATGGAAAATGGTGTTGAGATTTTAAAATCAGCTTGAAAAGACCAAATGGCCTACACCTGCTCCTGTTTCTCATGTTCTTATTCCCCTCCAAATCACACACCACCCTGACTTCGAAATACACTCAGTTCCTGTAAGCCATTGATTTGCCAACTGCCGATCCAGGTATTCAACAGGTCAGCCCCAGACCCTAGCTTGAACTTTTCCCCAGTTAATGCACCTATATACACGTACACATTGAGGAACCACTGCGTGTGTTTAAAATGATCAGTTTGCAGACCACTTGTGTTAAGTGGTTCCCTACTGTGCGATGTTCTAATAAAGATCAGACCTTGGTTTCACAGCTGCATCTTGGAGTTTCAAAACTGATCTATGTTGATAAGTTTCAATGGATGTAGTTTGTTAGTTAAACTATGTATTTATTAACACCTGTTAATGTGTTTAGAACATTAAAAGGGCATATTTACATTTGTTTTGGGGGCGTGGGAATATTGGGTACAAAACCGTGGTACCCATGGTTTTTGTTATCTGCAGGATATCTTTGCCCCATCCTTTGCAGAAAACAAGGACTGAACATATAATCACTGTTTCTCCAGCGTTGCTAGGTCTAAATCCTTGAATTCCCCACCCAACAACACTGTGGGAGTGTTCTTATCAAAAGGACTGCAGAAAGCAAAAAGGTGGCTCATCAGCATCTTCCTAAGTCAAGGATGGACAATAATCACTGAATTTGCTCACGGTGCCCACATCCCCTTGTTGAATAAATAGTGATGTTGTTTGTAAACTTATGAATCCCTTCTTCCATTTACTCTTCTCACCCCACACTGCCCTGAAAACTATCACTGCATTCCAATACCAGCTTGTACTTATTTTGCATCTTTAGCGTAGAGTAACTTGCCAAAGCACTTAACAGGAGTGTAGTCAAATACATTTTACAATAAACCACAACTCCAGTGTTTGTAGCACTGTCAGCATCAACCAAGCAGAGATTAGCCTGAATGCACCAGAAATAAAACGTCCAACTCTCTGGTCGATGTGGCACAATTAGATGCCAACTCCCAAATGACCCCAAATGAAACTGCTTTCAGCAACAATGATTTTATACTTGTGCATCAATTAAAACACAAAATTATCAGAAACCTGGGATCCAGTAACTACAAAACCATCTCCAGAAATGACAATTCCAAAACAGCAGAATGTTCTGAGATTTCTAAACTGTCTAGTAACTCCTGTTAAGTACTGCCTTCAGTTCCCAAAAGGAAAAAGAAGTACTTTTAATCTGCAGTTGATTTGTTAGTTCACCAAGCCTTAACCACATGATCTCCATCAGAACATTTCAGCCCAGCTCAAGTTGCTGAGAGTGCAGAAGAAGGGTAAAGGATCACAGGCCACCCCCAGGTTACGAATGCCCGACTTATTGAAAACTTTAGGTGCAAACAAGCTCCCATATTATTAAATTCAAAAGTCCAATGCATGTACACACATTCATTCCTACAAATGGCAGAAATAGTTTTCTCTCACACTCCACCTTTAGTAAATTGTTCTTTCTTATCAGTCTCATGTGTTTTTGATGAGATTTATTACAATGCTGTGGAGGTATTGAGTGATTTTTGTGTACTTTTCAACCTATGGACAAAATTGACTAACAGATGTCTGTAAAAAGAAACTCATTCACTATCCAGAGAAATTCTGTGTACAAAGCCAGTCAGCTTGCAAATCCAACCTTCTTTTGGCCAGTTATGGTGCAGCACTCTATCAACTGTAACAGTGTTAATGAATAATTGCAGATGAATGTGTTATTTGGCCGCTCTTAGTTTATGCATGTGAAATGACCCTACACTCTTTCCAATACCCCCAGTCATTAAACAAATCCTATGTTTTCTTTCCAATGTCTCATCTGGGAATTTGTTCCATGTGTTTTCAGTTGACCAGCAGATTTTGACCTTATACATCAGTGTATGGTAGCAACAGCATTCATCAACAAGTCTGTGATCTACATCTCCTCTGAATTTATTTTCTTGCAAATAAAACAGAAGTAACAAACACACTTCACAATAATGCACGTTACATTGTGCCACAGAGTCAAATTGATGCTTATGTCACAAGAGCAACTTCCCGATGTAAGTCATGAATTTACCCCGTGTGAGTTTGAACCTCTGGTTCCTTGAACTACTAACAGAACTTGGCTTGAAGTCATTTTTCACTTCCACATTTTCTATTCACTTCACAAGTTTACATTCTCCACAAGATCAACTCTCACTTGCCTACTTCCAAATGTGAACCACCTAATACAAAAGACTCATCTTAATTACATTGATCAACCTGTTAGGTTTGTCTGAATAATCTCCCCAAACCCTGTTGGTCCAAAATGCACAGCACTCCAGGTGAGATTTAAGCAGATTAAAACATCATGATGACAATCTTTTCTGATCACTGTGTTTTGCCTTTAAATCGGTAGGTTTTGACCCTTGCTGTTTTTACAATCATTTGATACTTTGAGCATCAAATCTACCAAGTTGCTGGATCTTACTCAACATCATTAATGCAGTAATCATGGAATGTCCTCATTTCCCATTTCACCTCCACTGTGCACCTGCTGCATTTGTCTACATAATATTTCTTCTATTCCATGCCTCTAACCTCTCCATCTCATAATAGGGGGCAGAATTGATGGTGTAAATCGGCAGGCAATAAAGGCTAAAATTGTCCACAAAGGCTTTTCATAAAAAAAATACATTTTCCATAACTGATTGATAGACAAATTTTTCCACCAAATCATGCAAACATGTTTCTTGATATAACATGGAAGTCAAATAATATGATTTGTTGAACATTATCAAAATACATTAAGCCAATTTGCTTCTATGATGATAGTACTTCTACAAAGCAAAAACAATTTGAAAGCTGTCATAGTGTAACAATGAAGGGAATTACTAGAAAAGCTTCAGGGAAAAGATACTCGCAGGGTGCAATGTTCGCCTTCACATTGTGCAAACCAATGTTTTCCTAATAAAAAAGATGGAAATTACTTCTTAAGCACCAAGTAAATATCACTGAATGTGCAACAAAGAAATGCATGCTATAGAAGGTACACCTCCAACTTATTTCAGAGAACAATTCTCAGATACAAAGCATGTAGGCAGATACCACACCCCTTGTGTTTTTGATTTAAGT
>JARFYF010000050.1:23596632-23607911 GCA_030265395.1 Rhina ancylostomus | reverse complement strand
ACAAAATGCACTGCAGTCACTTGTCCATGTTATTCCAACAGCAACTCCCAAACTTATGACCTTCACCACCAAGAACGATAAGAACCATGGGCACATGGGAACACCACCGTCTATAGATTCCCCTCCAAGTCACCCTTGGAAACAGGTACTCTTACAACACTTGCCATGTATCTAGATGAGTACTGGAATAGCCAAGGTGTAAAAGGTTATGGACCAAGTACGGTGAGCGTGTTAGCATAGATGGGTATTTGATGGTCAGCATGGAGAAAGACCTGTATCTGTGTTCTACAGCTCTGAGAATCTAAATCCTGGAAATCCTTCCCCAACAGCATTTTTGAAGTACCTCCGCCAGAACTGTAGCAGTTCAAGGTGGTAGATTGCCATCTCCTTCTCGAAGATAATTAGGGATGGAAAATAAATGTTGGCCTTGCCCAGATCCTGAAAAATGACTAATACCACAGATTGCATCAGTAACCTCCACACGTAAGATATCTTTATGTCACATGTACACTGAAACACACAGCGAAATGCATCTTTTGCGCAGAGTGTTCTGGGGGCAGCCACCAAGTGTTGCCATGCTTCCAGTGCCAACATAGCCCACAACTTCCTAACCTGTACATCTTTGGAATATGGGAGGAAACCGGAGCACCCGGAGGAAATCCACGCAGTCACGGGGAGAACATACAAACTCCTTACTGGCAGAGGCCAGAATTGAACCCAGGCTGCTGCCGCTGTATTAGCGTTATGCTAACTGCTACACTACCATGCTGCCCTCCACAGTACTGTGCCTGCCCAGTGCTGCCAATAAAAAACATAACCATTACATAAAATGTTCCTAAAATTGTCAAAAGAAACAGAAAATAGCCTGAGAAATTCTAAGTTATATCTTTAGATATCTTTATGTCACATGTACACTGAAACACACAGCGAAATGCAGGAAACATTCTAAATACCTGTATTACATAGTCCCATGATAAAAATAGCTAGATTATTATTTCATGGATGACTATTTGCAGCTAAATGTCAGTTTAGGCTTTTCCTTACCAGTTACAAAGAAGTCACCATTTGCTGTGATGTCCATTCCATTAATAGAACCAGATAAGGAGCCATCCAGCTCTCTGATAACTGATCCATCAAATACTTCCCAATACCCAATCTTAAAATAAAAACAAACCAAAAGTTACATTGTTGAAATAAAACATATTACCAGTTTGTTTTGTAAGTAATTCATATGCATAGAGAGGAATAGTATTTTTCCACAAAACAGCATATCATTTTTAAGATAACTAGCAGTCAGTTCTCCTATAATAGTCTATGATAGGAAGTAAGATTATATCTCTTCCTATCACATGCAAGGAGGTAACTTGATAAAAATTTCTAACTGAAATAGTAGTACGAAAGATGCATGCTGATAGAAATGCAAATTCAAAGTTTGGAAAAATGGAAAAACAGGATACTATATAACTTTATGTTTGTTCTAAAATCTTCTCAAAACCCAAGGTACATGAAATATTTCCACTGCACAGAGTAGAAGATAAGGATAAAAGGCTCTGCCTTTGCTAACTGAACCTTGCCTCTTTGACCTACTGTCATGGTTTAATTTGAAGTACTGCTTTGATACTTTCATATCACTTACCATCTTGTCTTTTGTCTGCACTTTTCCATTTTGTTTCTTTTTTTGCAAATCTTTTTAGCAGACACTGTTTCCTCTTGGAGTTACCTCCAAGACTTATATCTGAATGACACGAATCAGAATGATTCAAAGGCTGCCAACATTCATGTATGGGATAGATTGGGTGTGTAGGGTGCAGGGTGTGTTGTTGGAAGAGGAGTGTGTTCTCTCTAAATGGAAAGAATTTCAGCAGTTTCCCAAGGTACTCACCAGTTCCATGGTAAGTGTCAATTAATTTGAATATTAGTGGCAAACAAACAGTGCTCACCATTGGTAACATAATCCCAGGCCCTTGTGTCTATTGGCCAACTCCTGGGCAAATATTAGGGGATCAGCTATTTGGTTTCATTATTGTCCTTGTTGAATTATAAAAGTCTACTTTCACTGTACTGGTCCAGAATAAAATATTCTACTGCTAAAGCAGCAAAATTACCCAAAAACAGGATCCACATACCATAGCCACCAGATGTAAATGTATGCCAGGTAATCACTCACATAAATGAAAGTTCATGTGAACTGATCTTTGGCATCATGGCCTGAGCTATATTGATGAGCAAATGAGGATTTTTGCAATGTCATTAACATTTGATGTGATTCATCTTGGTGTAATTTCAAGATCTTTGAGGATGTAACAAACATGGTGAATACAGCAAAATCAATGAATGCAATGCATTTGGATTTGCAGAAGGAATTCTAGAAGGTGCAACATAAAAGGGTGCTGCAGAAAATAAGAATGCATGGGCTTGTGACTAATATATTGGCACAGAGAGTGGAGTGGCTGACTAACAGAAAACAGAGTCTTGGGGTAAATGCATCATTTTTGGATTGGCAATTCATAACAAGGGGGCCACACTGCTGGGGTCTCAACTATTTATGATCGACATTAAAGGATTGGATGAAGGGACAAAGTGTACTGGAGCCAAATTTGATGATTATATAAAGATAAGTGAGTTATCAAATTGTGAAGAGGACAGAGAGATATGGATGGGTTATGTGAGTGGTCAAGAAGTTGGCAGATGGAGCATAATGTGGGAAATACAACATTGTCCACTTTAGAAGGAAGAATGTAAAAATATTGTTTAATGGAGTGAGATCATTAAACGTCCCAGTACAAAGAGATCTGGGCCCCTAATAAACAAAACACAAAAAGCATGCAGGTACATAAAATAATTACAAAGGTTAATAAATGTTTGCCTTTGTTGCAAGAGATACGAGAATAAAAGTAAGGAAGTTTTGATGCAATTTATGAGATTCTGAGGGGGTATTGATAAAGTGCATGCTGAGAAGATGTTTGAGAGGGGGTGTCTGGAGCACAGTTTCGGAAATATTGGATCATCCAATTTAGACAGAGATGAGGAAGAATTTCTTTTCTCAGAACTATGTGACTTTTTGGAAATCTCCACCCATAGAGCTGTGGAGATGAAGTCATTATATATACTTAAGGCAGAGACAGACAGACTATAAGGCAATTAAGAGATGGGGAGAGAGTGGGAAAGTAGTGTTGAGGCCAATATTGGATCAGCCATGATCAATTTGGCAGAGCAGCTTGAGGGGTCAACTGCCTTTATGAGCTCCTGCTTTTATGTTTATTCTCAAGTAAAACTGGCATAAATTAGTTACAACTGATTTTCTGTAGGAAAAACTGGGACAATCTTGCTCTTGTTCCATTGCTTTACAAAAATGCTCCAGGAAATTTTGAACTTATAGATTTAGTTTTGTGATTAGAATAAAATTTTCTTTTGCAGGGCACATAACAATGCTGTGTCCAAATTACCTCTCCCAAATTGGTTGTTGAGTGACACACCAATTAATTATAATCACATTTCATATCTTAAATTTATAGGCAGGTAGTGTCGTAGTTCAAGCACATCAGGAACAATGTTCTGTGAAGCAGATAATTTGAATAAGTCAGGCATAACAAAAGAATCATCATGAGCACTCTCTTGCAAAATGCATAAGTTATGAATTAAATGTATGGAGGGCTCTGGAGATTAATGTTGGGGATTTTAAGTAATTAATAGTTGAAAATGTAACCTGCAGTATTTCTTCAAATTAAATTGTAAATTCAATGATACCGTGCGAGCAACTGATGACTGCTTTTCAGGGTACATTGAAGCAGGACTATACCACTGTACTGATGATACTTCGAGCACATTCACTTCACAACAGCATAAGAAGTAGAAGAAGGAATAGACTTGTGCTTGCTCTGCCATTATGGATGACCTTGCATCCTAGTGCCATTTCCAGCCCTACCCCCACATCCCTTGATTCCTATAATATCCAAAATTTTATTAATGCCCAGCCACTGCAGTCTTCTATGGTAGAGAATTAAAAGATTCACTAATTTCCAGTTGAGGAAATTTCTTTTTAATTCGATCTGAAATGGCTGATACCTTAATTTAAGACAGTTATAGATACCCTAACCAGGGGAAAATCATCTCTGCAGCTACCTTGTCAAACCCCTTAAGTATTTTGTACTTTTCATTGAGATTATCTCTCATTCTTCTAAATTTAGGAGATTACAGACTCAGTCCGTCCTATATCTCTTCACAGGAAAATCTCCACAACCTAGGAATCGATCCAGTGAACCTTCACTGCACTCCCTCTATCACAAGTATATCCTTCCTTAGGTTGGGAGATCAGACCTGTGTATAACATTTCAGGTGTGATCCCATAACGGCCCAGTATGCTTGCTGTGTACATCATACAGTATATGATCATTATATTCACACAGATGAGTGGGGCAATTAACAAAGTGTGCCCCAGGAGCTGCAGTGCACATGGAGTGCAGCTCTACGCAGAGTGTGGGAATTTGGTAGTGAGTGAATTGAGTAAAGTGAGGAAGAGTACAGGAAGGTAGACTTGAGGAGTTACCTTGGAAGAGTTGCTGTGTGCATTGATTTAGTTTGTACAGGTACCTCACTTCAGGGGAAAATTTTGACTATTGTGAGCAGATGGTTTTGGAATTGTCAGGAGAGTGTGGGACAGGATTCAGTTTAAATGCTCCAAAAATAATACTACTTCATAAACCCAATGTCATCTTGTGGAAATGAATCCCACTGCCAACTCGACACTTAATGAGCCCATTAGGGCTCTTTTTAAGAGCAATATTTGCAGGATTTAGTGTACTGAATGTAGTGCTCAAAACGTGGTCTCCTTTACACTGGAGAAACCAAATGCAGATTGGGTGATCGCTTGCAGAACACCTGCCTATAATCTGAAGGAGTGATCCTGACCTTACTTGCCTGTCACTTTAATTCTTTCATCCCACTCTCACTCTGACCTATCTGTCTATGGTCTCATGCACTGCTATAATGAGGACTAGCATAAGGCTGATGAACAGGACTTCATCTTCTGTCTGGGCATGTTGTAGCCTTCCAGATTCAATACTAAATTCAAGAACTTCAGGTAACTCATCCTCTCTGTTGGTATTAGAACTGGCCAACTCTGCTGTAGGTCATCAATCTGTAATATTGGTTCAGCGTTTCTCTCTTCATTTGCATGGCTTGGCCTGCTTAACACTCCCTACAGCTCTGCTGTTCACAGCTTTTGTTTGCACTTTTTCTCTAACTGTCCTCATCTCACCTTACCTAGGATGTTCCCTCTTCACTATCCATCGCTGTCTCTGCAAATTAAAAGCAACTTGTTTTCTCACTTTCCTAATTCTAACAAAGGATTTCCAACCTGAAACATTAACTCTTTTCTCCCCCTCAGAAGCTGCCTGACCTGCTCAGGATTTCCAGCATTTCTGCTAAATTTCAGACTTCCAGCACCTGCAGCTTATTGATTTTCATTGTTAACTGGATTATAATAACAGTTTGCATCGGCTTCTCAAGACTGCAACTGGCAAGGAAAGGCAAAGAGCAGAGCAGAATTGGATAGAGAAGTTGTCATGCAAATAAACACTGCAACTTGACTAATCTTTTCATAAATGAAAAGTCGCATTGAGAGACAGTTTTGAAATCTGAATTTAGAAATTCTGTTAAGTTTATGAATGAGCTAAATTTAAATTAGGTTTGCAAATTTGGCTGCCAACTTTCAAGATTCTGGAGACAACATCAACACAGGAACTTCGCATAAAGGAAGACGATGGGACCCAGAGGGTGAACGACACCGCAAGCAGCAGGAACAGCAGAACCCTGCTCCTCTTGGTACCTAATACTGCAGGGGAGAGGAGGGATCAGCAGAGAGGCCTGGCTCATACAGCTGTCACAACTGTGTACATGTGTACACTATGTATACGTACACTACATCACATAGAATAACCTGTCTTGATGTATCTTAACATCAATGCTTCATGAGGCTCAGAGAATCAGATCAGGCAGTGGTGGTTAGTTGCAGCCTTCTGGAACAAGACATGCTAGCTGCTGGACCTGTTGGCCACAATCTGCTGATGGCTGTCAAACTTACACCTGTCGTCAAGCTAAGAATCTTGCAGTTGACTGCACACAAATGGATTGGATACGTGACTGAGTTATGGATTGTTTGCCAGGGTTGGCAGAAACTTGGTTTGTGATGAAAACTGTCAGATTGAGAGGGCACTTGGGTTTGTGATCCCGGCTGGCTTCCCATTAGTGCAGAGTATCATCATCTGCATATTAAGAAATCCCCCCCACGGTGCCCATGAGTGTTCATCAGCTTCAAGTGCTTCCACTGCATTATCTTGCACCTGGTCTGCAATCATAAGAAGATATTTCTATAAATTTATGTAAATTTCCACAGGATTCCCAAGGAGTTGTCATGATCCTTCTATCATGCAGCAGTCTACTCTTTCAGACACCAAAAACAGAGGTACCCTTCAATACACACCAGTGAATTCAAGAGCACGTGAGAGCGAGAATAAATTTCAGCACAACAGGAAAACAAGAAGGGGAATGGGACTACTGGGATTGCTCTGCTGGGAGCTGCAATTTACTCAGTGCACCACAGCTTCCTACTGTTTTTCAATAAATAGGTAAGAGTGGTAGTGGTGGTGGTATGCTGCCTTTACACAATAATACAGAGCAGCAAGTGTTGGACCCGTAGCAGACACTATCCCAAGAGCAGGTCTCTGGCTGGGGAAGACAAGGAGAACAAAAAGGAAGAAGATGATGCAGGCACTGCAAGAGTAATGGCACCCCTTTATTGCAAGATTCATTCAACACATCAGTTCCTAATCACCTTACTCTGACCCCTTAGAAACTGGGGTCAACAAATAATTTTAAAACTTAAAACCTAATGTTGTGTAAAACATTTTCCTGTACTGTTGTGTGTTGTGTGAATACAAATTTCTCTTCCTACTACCTTTACATTGTGCAGCCTCTATGGTTTCACAAGAAGCAGAGGGAGGCTGTACAGATTCCTATCCTGACTTCTGAGATGCTCTCGATTAATATACACTGTGTTTCAGAGCCCATGGTGGCGCTGTTCAGAAGCTGCTTCACCTAAGCTTCTGTAAGGTCTGACTCAACCATCAGGACTCAAGGCAGCTTTTTAAAAATTTATTCAGGCACATGGGCATCATTGGCAAGACCAACAATTATTGCCCATCTCTAAATCCCCTGAAAAGGTGGTACTGAGCCTCCTTCTTGAACTGCTGTATTGCTCTGGTGAAGGTGCTCCCACAATGCTATTGGATCAGAAGAGTGTACTGGCTGAAGGGGTGGATGAAATTGGGGTGGGAAAGTTGGGGAGAAGGGTGTGTGTAAGAAGTGGAAGCATGTTGATCATAGCTCCCACATCAATAAGCCATCTCACCTTCATCCTTCTCAAGATCACCTACATTTCCCTGCTAGCAATAAGCTGCTTGAGATTTTGCTCTAAATAAGTGAGCTGCTGAACAGCCAGGGTTATGGTATCAAGTATCTTTCAAGGTGGCAATCTTAGTGTGCAATCCCTCAGTGTGGTCATATAGGCATTTGTGTGATTGTTGCATTTGATTCTCCACGCAGTCACACTTCCAAAGACCAGTGACAGCAAGTCACTTTTGCTAAAATCAAACCCCTCTAATTTCTCTGAAAATTTATGCAGGCAACGGCACCTGCCAGCGCCTCTCAGCTCTTCAGCTGATACTCTAGAACAGCCTTTGAGGCGCATCAGACTGAATTTCACTGTCTTCAGCTTCTGCTCTTATTCATTTGTGATTTGTGAATCACCATCTATCTTGAAAACCCAACTATCTTTCTTACTGAAGAGCAAGTATTTGAACTGGTGCAGAGGCAGGAGTCTTGTGAGGATGCATCCATAGAAAGTCATAATTCAGTCCCATTCATGTCAACTGAGCTCTATCACATTACTACCTTAGTAACTCCACCAAATCAAGACTCAATGAGAAACCCCACCTTCACTGTTTTAAAACAAAAAAATGAAGATAGCAAAGAACATGGTAGGGTGTGGAGTAGCTAATGGTTTAGGCCAACAGATTTATTTACTAATGAGAACAAATAGAAAAGTCTTGGCCTTGAATACTTGCTTTGATATTGGAATCTGATTCCAGCAGGGCACTAGTAGTAGCTCATAGAGTCACAGAGCCACAGAGCTGTACAGCATGGAAACAAGCCCTTCAGCCCAATTGGTCCCTGCCGACCTAAATTCCCATGCAAGCTAGTCTCATTTGCCCACCTTTGGGCCATATCCCTCTAAACCTGTCCTATCTGTGTACCTGTCCAACTGTCTTTTATAAGTCGTTATTGTATCTGCCTCAACTACTTCCTCTGGCAGCGCATTCCACATAAATATCCTCCTTTGTGTAATAAAATTGTCCCTCAAGTTCCTGTTAAATCTTTCTCCTCTCACCTTAAACCTATGTCCTCTAAGTTCTTGGATTCCCTAACCCTGGGAAAAAGACTGAGTACATTCACCCCATCTCTTGGGTTATACTGCTTCCTCCCATCTGTTTGATGAAAAATATGGAACTACAATACTCTACAGGATGAATATGGTACTAACACTCGTTATTAAACTTTATACATAAATTTGAGACATTGAAGAGTCAACAGTATACAGCCTGAACTAATTCTGAGCAAAAACATCATCGTCTTCAAGAAAGCAAAGAAAGGAAAGAAATTAAGATTAATGAATAAAACTGCCCCTGAGACTTAAGGTTTCCTTTAGTAAAATAAAATTCCTAATACCATGAGAAAACATTTGAAAAATATCGACGGTTTGTTTAATGCAACATTTTTCAGTTGCATGTGTGTTTAAATATGGCATGAGCTTTCATTGAAATAGTTATTTTGATTACTGGCAAATCTTACCACTTCAAAAATAAATGGATCTCATATACAAATGATCTTACCTTCCTGTCTTTTCCACTGGTTATTATCTGATATTCATCAGGATGATAACAGACACATTTGAAAAGGGTGTTTGCCAAAATCATTTGGTTTCTTGTATACCGTCTGTAAAAAAAAACATTGTTTAAAGGTACAAAGTAAATTTTTTACCATTCTAGTGTTAAAGCTCAGTTGAAAATAAAATCTTTTACCTCCCTTCACCCTCTCAATTTTTCCTTCCTTTTCCTAAAGAAACAACGGATTTCAAGAATATGATTAATGCCACAATCACTAATAGCTACTTGAGTCTAGGCTTTGAGTTTTAACAAGCTATTTTTTTAATAAGAGCATATTTTGACCATGATCCCTTCCTCTCATGATTTCTATTTGAGCTTTCCATTCTGGAGTCCCTGAATTAAAAATCATTATCTTAAGTCAGAATGATATTATTTAATTTTGCTTTTACACCTCCAGGCTGCAAAACAGCCCAGTTACAGCATTGTATAAACAAAATGCTGTGAATGCTGGAAATCTGACATAAAAACAGAAAATGCTGCAATTACTCTGCAGTTCATGCAGCAACTGTGTGGAAGATTTCACATGGCAGGTCAATGACCTTTTATGTGAGCGTTGCTAAAAGGTGAACATCCTGAAACACTAACTGTTTCACTCCGTCTCAGCTGCTCAGTATTTTCAAAATATGCTGTTTTATTTTTCATTTGTAATAAGAACTCCTGCTCCAACTGAAATCAAGAAATGTCCCATAGTTTGAATCTGGAATATTATTCAACCACGTAGATCAATTTCATGCTAGGATATGAGTTTACCTACTGAATTATAATACAAACCAAAGAATTACTTTGCAAAAAATAATACCTACAACTTAGCCTTGGATTCCCAACAAACACAGAACACTTAACTATTTATATCTCACATTAGAAGGCCAACATTGCCATCTGCTGGTAGTGAATGTGAACAGATCCAGCAGCAACACAGAAAAAGCTGGAGGAACTCAGCAGGTCAGGCAGCATCTATAGAGGGAAATAAACAGGGACCTTTTGGGTCCTAATGTACATCTGCCACATTCTAACATATGGTCATTCCAGGGGGCAATAAAATTGTTTGTAAGACCATAAACTAATGTTTAAGTAATAATGGGAGGTGTTTAAAAAAGAAATAGATGTTAGGTTCAGAGAAAAGTTACTCGATTAGATCTTTTTCTACTTTATGGGAAAGCTAGCCACTGCCAGCAGAGTAAACAAGGGATGAAAAGAGGAATCCAGAGAAACTGGAGGACTTATTTTTAATTTACCATGTTGCATTCCTGACCAACCTCTCCTCCAACAATTAATGTTTGCTTCATTGCCATGGACAACGCCCCCAGCCCACACTACCTGATCACACCTTCAACACCTCTCCCTCCCCATTACATCTTTCTCTTTGGCTTCATGCCTTGATGCTTTCTCCTGATGTTCCTAGACCCTCACCCAACTCCACAAACTTCAGGCCTGATCCGCCTACCTCTCTCTTGGATCTCTCTTAACTTCTCTGTGCCCATGATCTGCAGCTTCACATGCTCTTTTGATAGTTCCATTGTTGCATGATCATGTATATAAGGCTTGTGAACATACATGTGCACTAACTCTTGAGTCTTCTGTCCAACAGGAACTAGCTGTTGGGGTGCCTCACACAAAACTGATGCAAGCAACTTGTGAAGTGCTGTTTTATGTACTTTTATGGCAAGGAAAAGTTTCTCTTCATCTTACCAAAATTAATAATCTCACAACTACCCACTTTATATTCCATCTCTCACCTTCTTCACCATGCACTTAACCTGTCAGGCTAACTTGATCTGCAGTTTTCTAGCCCTTTGAAAACTCTTTTCCAGTCTTTGTTCCTCATCTCACTGAACTCTGGTTCCCCAACATTTCAGGCATGTTTTCTTGAGTTTTCTAATGGCACAAACTGCTTATTCATTGCCTCAGCTGTTTCCTTTTCTCCACCATAATTTCTCTTGTTTCTGACTCTAAATGACCAACATTTACTTCTGCTAGCTGTGGCTCATTTGGTAGCACTCCCTACTCTGATAGTTGGGGCATTGAGCTTCAGTTTAGAACCAAAAGCAAAAAAATTCAAGCTGAAACTCCAGTGCAGGAGTGCTACATTGCCAAAGCCCAATCTGTACTCTCAGATGGAAGTAAAAGACCCAATGGCACCATCTTGAAGAAGAGTACTGGCGTTAGTCTCAGGATCCTAACCATCACTTTCTGTATCCCTGAGTCAACTAACACTAAATCTGGTCGTTATCACAAAGGAATTTGTGAGACCTTTGTGTGTCCAAACTGGCTACCACT
>JARFYF010000050.1:23584902-23596532 GCA_030265395.1 Rhina ancylostomus | reverse complement strand
ATGGAAAGAGAAACAGTTAATGCCTCACATCTGAGACCCTTTAGTGAGACATCTGTTTCACATGGGGCGGCATGGTAGCGTAGCGGTTAGGGCAATGCTATTACAGTGCCAGCGATCGGGGTTCGAATCCCGTCGCTGTCTGTAAGGAGTTTGTACATTCTCCCATGTCTACGTGGGTTTCCTCCAGGCTCTGGTTTCCTGCCGCATTACAAAGATGTACGGGTAGGTTAATTTGTGGTTTAAAATGGGCAGTGTGGACTTGTTGAGCTGGAAGGGCCTGTTACCATGCTGTAAATAAAATTTAATAAAAAATGTTTCATTATGTCTTTATGAAATTTGCTTTCAGATTTGACCTCTCATCGTAGAAAACTGAATCTATCACTCAGCAGGCTTATTTCAGTGCCTGTAGAATTTATCAGTTGAATACTTCACTTTGTATCAATCTACTCAATGTAATTCTATACAGCTGTCATGTATAAATGCCAATTTAAGCTTGGTCTTCTGAATAAATCATGATAAATTCAATATGTACATTAATGTATATTAAAATTATAGCAAAATTCACCAAGAGAAACAATCAAAGTTGAGGTTATATACGCATTATAAATGCTGAGAAACATGTAGATCCAGAAACAAGATTTCCTGCATCACAGTATCTTTCCACTCTTTGGTATGTTAATACCTTTGTGTTACTAGGCCCATTGGCTTATCCACTTATATAATGGATCTTGTTTTATTAAGATTAATGCAACTGCTGTGCAGTAAATAAGAAAGGATTCAACATAGTTTAACACTTTACATAAGGACTTGCTCTCTGCCATCTCCACATGGAATAGTTCCATCTTTTATTCATGTCATCAACAGAAGACACTCCATAAAAAAAAAGGAAAATAGATCATTTTATGAGCAATCCTTCAAAGGCTGGAATTTACTCTGGATCAGTGCTCACCATGAAGAGATCAACAGGAATGAGTGAAAATGTTTTAAAGAACCTAAGAATAATGATTGATGACAATAATATGATCATAAAGAACATTGAAACACCTATTCTGTATTAAACTTAACTGTTATGTATATCAAATCACTTCGTAATGCAGGGTGAGGAAATCAAAAATAAATTAAATACTCAAACTCAAGAAATCAGAAAAAAATGACCAATCAACTTATCAAAAATTCCATTTTCAGATGCTTTTTCAAGTCTCAGGCAAGTCCATGCCCGTTCCCTTTGTTGTCTGCTCAATTAGAAATCAATACAGTTCCTTTTTGAATATATCTATGCCAGTCTTTTCCAAAAGTCAACAAATCTGTGACTCTTCCTTAAATTATACAAACTTAGGGGCAATTTTACAGCCACTGTTCCAAGCAGATAGTAAGGTCTTTCCAAGGAAATCATGGGCAGACTGTGGTCTTCCTTTCAGTAAATCACAGGCTGCAGATGTT
Organism: Rhina ancylostomus; assembly: GCA_030265395.1. Classification (NCBI taxonomy): domain Eukaryota; kingdom Metazoa; phylum Chordata; class Chondrichthyes; order Rhinopristiformes; family Rhinidae; genus Rhina; species Rhina ancylostomus. The sequence continues at coordinate 23,595,092 of JARFYF010000050.1, read as the reverse complement.
CTGAAATGCAATGAGGTGAATGCCACTGGGAGCTCCAAAGGACAGATCATTTCTCTAACTTCCTGAATATAAAACACATCCTCTCATTACTCTATACCGGTTTTATGCAAAATATCTCTTTAGCCCTATCTTACTAATACCATCATTTAAAAACCAAGGAGGTAACCTTTTTAATCTTTCCTGTTCTAATCAAATTTGATTGATCTTCCTCAGCTTATGAAATGACTTTGTGACCTTTGTATTCAGAGCAACAGCATTATTGCTAATCTTGTGGAGCATTTCTAACCCACCTCTTCCCCATTTGCTACCCTCAGCAAATTTGACACTCCATGGGAATTACATTAGGAGTGACGACAAGTGTAAAGCTGTGCTAAACAATCAGACCTATAGTTTAGAAAGAGCCTGTTCATTTATGCAATGATGCTGACATGCCTGTAAGCTCCCAATAGCATCCTTTTGCTTTATGTCACTAGGAATGAGTCAGAAATGAAAGCAGAGCTGAAGGCTGACATCAGGAATACCTGCAGTTGGGGAAGTCATAATCAGACAGAAAATTAAATAGATATAAAAAATGGTTTGGAAAGTTTTGAGATTGTAGAAGGTTGTGAATTCAAGTCAAGAGTCATAAAACACTACAGCTTAGAAACAGGCCCTTTGGCCCATCTAGTCCATGCTGCCTAATTTTCTGCCTAGTCCCATCCATCTGAACCCAGACCATATCCCTCCAAACCCCTCCCATGTACCTATCCAAACTTAAACGTTACATTGAACCCGCATCCACCACTTCCACTAGCAGTTTGTTCCACATTTGCACCACCCTCTGAGTGAAGAAGTTTTGCCTTAGATTCCCCTTAAATAGTTCACCTTTCATCCTAAACCTATGACCTCCAGTGTCACCCAACTTTGGAGGAAAAGGCCTGCATGCATTCATCCTATCTATATCCCTAATAATTTTGTATAGCTCTATAAGATCTCCCCTCATTCTCCTGAGCTCCAGGGAATAATGTCCCAAACTATTCAACCTTTCCCTATGACTCAGGTCCTCAAGACCTGGCAACATCCTTGTAAATTTTCTCTGCACTCTTTCAAGCTTATTGATATCTTTCCAGTAGGCTGGTGACCAGAACTGCACACAATACTCAAAATACTCAGCCTCACCAACATCTTGTACAACTTCAACATACCATCCCAACTCCTGTGCTCAATGCCCTGATTTATGAAGGCCAAAAAACCAAAAGCTCTCTTTACGACCCTATCTGTGACCCACTTTCAAGGAACTATGGATCTGTATTTCCATGTCCCTTTGTTCTACCGCACCTCTCCGAGCTCTACCATTCACTTTGTTTATCTTCCTTCTTTAAGAAAGAAAAAAGCATGTTAAATTATGACTGATTAACCTGATAAGACAAGGTCAAAAACAGGAAATATTTGATTAAGTATCATGTGATCATTGTAGTGGGAAAACAGATTTATATTCCTTACATAATGAAAGTAGATTTTCAAGCACTTACATTATATCCCAGATGATACACGTACCATCAAAGCTTGCTGATACACATTCTTGATTGTTTTCTTTAACTTTAATGCATGATACAGTTGACGAGTGCTCCTTCAGAGCTTCAATCAGCCGTTGGCTTTTTGAACCAATTTCCCACACCCGCACCTGAAACCAGAAAGATTGTTTTCAAATGAGTGATTAGAATGGTTAATCATATGGTGATTGGGAGTCTGCCATGGGTTCAGCAGAGATTTAAAAAGACATTGCAGAGACTGGAAAATTGTAGCTTGGAGAAAAGATAAGATTATCTTTGGTTGTTTTCTTTGCAATGGAAGAGACTGACTTGACAAAATTGAGGTGTAAAAAATTATAACCTCTTCTTTACTCTCTCTAAAGCCTCCAATCCTTCCTATGGTGTGGTGACCAGAACTGCACACAGTACTCTAAATGTAGCCTACCAAAGTTTTGTACAACTGCAGCATGACTAGCCAGCTTTTGTACTCAGAGGCCCAACTGATGAAGGCAAACATGCTATACACCTTCTTTACCACCCTATCTACCTGTGTTGCCACTTTCAGGGAGCTATGGACATGTACGCCAAGATCCCTCTGTACATCAATGCTCCTTAGGGTCTTGTCATTCACTGCATACACTCTTATTTATGTACTTATTGTATTCACTGTATATACTCTTACATTTGACCTCCCAAAATTCATCAGCTCACACTTCTCCAGGTTAAACTCCATCTGCCATTTTCTGCTCAAATTTCCAACTGCTATATTCTTTGACAACCTTCCTCGCTATCCACAACTCCATCGATTATTGTGTCGTCTTCAAACTTACTTGGTGGATCACCAGCATTTTCATCCAAATCATTGACATATATTACAAACAACAGAGATCTCAGCACTGATCCTTGCAGAAAACCACTGATCACAGTTCTCCAGTCAGAAAGGTACCCCTCCACCACTACCTTTTTGTTTATAATCAATCCAACTCACTGTGGGTCCGATGTGACTTAATTTTCTGGAACAGCCTACCATGAGGGACCTTGTCAAATACTTCACTAAAGTCCATGTAGACAACATCCACTGCCCTACCCTCATCAATCATCTTCGTAACCTCCTTAAAACACATATGTTAAGCTCCTTCAATGTCATGGTACTCTGAAAGAGGCCAAGAAATTCTACAATGCAGTGTGATGTTTTGTGCACTTTGTGATAACATTTTATCAAAAACCCAATTACTAAACATAGCTGGGTACTTAATGCACAGTTTGAACACTTCTGGAAATTTGTTGAGTTCTGCAAGCATATGACATGCATGTGCAGAGATATCAGACACAGAGCACAGTTGGAATTAATAGCACAAAATACTTTTATGCATGTGCCAATTGTGAGTCTTGCATGATGAAGCAGATGACTACAGAGGCGAGTTTTTCTTTGGTATTAGTTTAAAGGTCACCATCTTTAACTAATTCATTGTTCATTGCTTGGGTTTTGGAGATGTCCACTGACTTCCTTTAAAAGGTTTCCTTCGTATTTTTTTCCCTAACGCACCTCCCTTGTGGTCCACATCCTTATATCCTCCAAATACTTCGACACCAACCTCTCACAACCTGGTCACTTTTCTAGTCAAGCCTGGCCCTTGACACAGATCGCTTATCCAACAAACTCTAATACACTGTCTGATAAATCCTGAACCACGAATGTCAATCTGACTGACCTTTAACATCTGTATAAATGAAACTGACTCCTTAACCACTCCCCAAATGATTCCTGAACGACATTCCTTTCTATCTTCATACCTGAGCCTGCCTCCTACCTCTTGATTTTCTCCACAATGCATGCAATGCAACTCCCCTCAACCTATCCCCACCTTCTCAAAATCTGCAGCCCAATCAACTTCCTGTGTTAGATCTGCAATAACAAGGCCTTTTCTATCATGGATGACACTTTGAGTCTTGTACATCACTGCTTTAATGTTTTATTTAGGTTATGTACAATTTTTAAACATCCATCCATCTATCCACCACTTACACAGGGTGTCTGTGTGCTCCTGATGCCCCAGGGTTCTCAAAACCATCCCAAATGCTTGTTCTCCACTTTGAGCAATCAAAGGCCAGACATTCCCAGAAGGCAAAGAGGCTTTGAGCGCACGCTTGAATCTCTGTTTCTGTCTGCCTGATAATCTCTTCCCATGATAGAACAGAGAGCCTATTTCAGGAGTCTGGTGTCAGGCATAGAGGAGAAATGACCTGTCCAACATAGACATTCAAGTGTAACTGGGGCCCCAATGCAGGAGATATTGCTCTGGGAAATAAACTGACATTAGTTTTCTTGCCTTTCCAGTGAATTTGGAGGATTTTGCAGTGACAGAATTGGTGATACTTTTCCAGTGCTTTGAGATGCTGTTAGTAATCCAAGCCTCAGAACATAGACAAGGGTATAGATCACTGCTGCTCAGTAGACCACGAATTTTGTGTAGGTCTAAAGTAATCATCTTCAAATACTCTTTTCCTTCAATTTCTTCACAAACGTGTGCTGGTGCATTGAAGGGGGTGGGGAATTTCATCATCAGTCTGCCTTCGCTTGTGGGAAATGGTCTACATTTTCAAGGGTCTCACTGTGAACCTTTAGTGGTGGTGCAGCAGGGACAGATTGGTAGAGGACCTGTCTCTTGCAAATATTCAGTGTTAAGACCCATTTCACTATACATCCATATTTTACCAGATGCACCTATTCTCTACATTTCTTGAAGTGTCAATAATTGAACTGGTGGCTAAAAGGTCCTCTACTGTTGGCCAGGTTACATTTTTGGATATCTGGGATGTGAAGTGAGGACACTGTCCTTCTCAATATCTTCAAGATTCACCACAGATCACAGCCTCAGCACTAAGGATGGTGAGCATCAGTTCGTCCTAAGAGGTCAAAATGTGTTGTCACATCAGTTCCTTTCAGTTAGTTGTTGTTTGTGCACCACCTTATCCTGAACATAAATGGAAATGGGTCAATGAGTTTTGTGCTATGTATTTGGGTGATATGACATCAAGGCTGAATAGCTGTCAATGTGCAAATTCTTTGAGAAGTTGATGTGAGTCCTGCAGCCATACATATTAATGATTTTATGTATGGTGGAACATATAAACATAAGAAATATAGCCTGAATATAGAGACTGTTGATTCATGAGTGATGGAGTGTGGTTATTTATTTGCTGCTTGAGGCGATGGGTGCAGTTTGTAGAATATGACTTTTGAAGATGCATTCACTGACTTTGATCACACAAGGTTACAGAGTCTTGCAATACTGTGACCAGGTCTTCACTTTGGATTAATGAAGCAGTGCCATGATGCATGGAGTAAGCAGGGATCCAAGTGACAGGAAGCAGAGACAAGTAGTGAATGGGTTATTTTCAGTATACAGAAATCAATATTAGAGCCACAGCTCTTTTTGTTATATATTAGTCCTGGGGAAAAGGGCACGATTTCAAATATTGCAGACGACACAATACTTGGAAATATAGTAAAGGTAGAATGGTGAAGTGAACTAACAAGTGGCAGAGAACTTCAGTGAGGAAATGTGAAGTGACAGATTTAAATTGGACAAATGAGATGAGGCAACATAAAGTGAACAACAGAATTTTAAAAATAGATCAGGAAGAGAGAGATCTGATTTGGTTCACATGTAGAGAACTTTGAGGGTGACAGAACAATATTATTTTATTTACATTGATTCAAGAGATCTGGATATTGCTGGCAAGACCAGTATTTATTGTCCATCTCAAATTGTCCCTGAAATGAATTTCTAAGTCAACCGCATTGCTGTGTCCGATCACATATCAGACAGAGGAGTGAAAGAATGGCGGATTTATTTCCCTGAAGCATATTAGTGAATCAGAGGAGTTTTTGCAACAAACTGGAAATCTCATAATCACCAGAACTCAAGGTAGCTTTTTAAATTCTAGATTTATTTCAGTACTTAAACTTATATCCTTTAAGACCTGCATTGTGATTCAAACTCATACCTCCAGAGCAATCATCCAGGCTATTGGATATTAGCCCAATAGCTTAATCACTACAGGATGCTGGTCTTTATTAAAAGACGTATAGAGTACAAAAGCAAAGATGCCAAGCATCTGCAAAACACTGGTAAGGCTTGGCTGAAGCACTGCAGTCAACTTTGGACAAAATATATTTGAGAAAATGTGAAGGCCTTTGAAATAGATTTTACTGATTATTGGGAAAGCCAAAGTTGTTCTCCTTATAGCAGAGAAGATTAAAGAGAAAGAAGGATAGAGCCAATCAAAGTCTTGAAGAGTTTTTTTTATATAGAGGAAAAAAGGAGAAACTTTCCACTGGCAAGAGATGCATGAACAAGAAGACACAGCTCTTAGACAATTGGCAAAAAGGATCAAAAGGGAAATGAAGAGAAGCAGATTCAAGAATAGCTTTCACCATGGAATTAAGTAAATAATTCAAAGAGCGAAACTTCAGGCAAATGGGGAGAGAAAAGAAGAAGAGATTACTTGTACAACTCTTTCAAAGAGCAGATACACACATAATTGGCTGAATATCCTTCTTCTTTGCTTCAAAATTCGTTGGCTTAGAAATTCTCGTGCACCTAAACCGTAGGTTGGAATGGCATAGATTTATTGGCATACTCCATTAGTCATTGACCTTTGGTATCAAGATTCAATTTTCACTGATACTGCAGTGGAATAAACTGGGAATTGCTATCATCCAAGGTTGGGCTCTGGAGGCCATGGCAGTTGCAGGGGTGAGGGCAGGTGGGAGAAGAAGTGAAGTGGGTGGAGTTGGGGGGGCAAAGGACTGGGGATTTACTAGCATCTTTCTTGTAGTGGGTGGGGGATGTGTGAATTTGGAATAATCCAGCACTGTTGTGCAGTGGTGGACAAGAACTCTCACCAGCAATGTTCCGTGGGGGAGGCAGATCAAGGACTAGGGGACCTTCTGGAGACTGAAAGTTATTGGGTGGGGAGTAGAGTAAAATGAATGCAATGGCAGGGGCAGGGGCAAGGATTTAGATGGATTTCCACATGTGTTCTGGATCCCCCAGCTGTTGGAATAAGAAATTGTTTTCCTGGATTTGGCCAACAATAGGCATCTGTAGGACAACCTGATCCAAGTTCTACAATGGTGCAAAAAGAGTGATACACAAGAAATGAAATCTTCCCATGCAGGAGTGATACAAGAATTGTTGGGGTTGGAAGAATGATTCAGATAGGATGTGGTTGATGAAATTTTCCAAATAATGCAAAATATCCCAGAAAAAAGACATTATCGGGTTTCACTCATGGGAAGAAAAATCAATTTTCAGTTGCATGATACTGAAAACTAAGCAATACCACCCTTAAAATTGTCTTTTCTCAACAAGATTATCCTTTGTACAAACCTGTCCCTCACCACCTCCACTGATTATTTTCTTGCCGTCACTAGTGGCAGCAATTGCTGTGACACCATCATGATGAGCGTTATGGATCGTATACATTAATTTGCCAGTCTCCGGGGTAAAAGCTCGAATCTTCCCATCGTTCCAAGCTACGGAAATTTCACATTGAAAAATAATACATTAAATAAACAGAAATGGATTCAAGTATAGAAGAATGAAGTTCTTTTGATTTTAACAATTCCATTGCTTACCACTAATAATGCTCCTCCCATCATGCATAAATTCAATGGAATTGCAGGTCATGTTTGGGACAACTATTCGCAGTAGTTCTTTATTGGTATGGGTATGCCAGATTCTTATTTCAGCCTTAGAACATGTTCCAAAGAGGTCTGATGTTCCACTATTTTGAAACAAAGAAATTTATGTAAAGATGGCACCTTCAAAGACTTATCTTCAAAATCAGCTGCAAATAATCATAATTATTTAAAAAATGTATGTATCTTTTAGATTTTTTTGCACATAGTTTAATAAAGGTTAATCATTGTCAAATGAATGGCTTGGATGAAGTACTGAATTATACAGTACAAATGCAATGAATTTATTTGCGATGATGGTGGTAAAGAAACTGAAGATGTTTTGTAGCCCTTTAAGCTAGACCTCTTCAACTGTCTCCTAACCTACTCTGTTGCCAGAAGCCAGTGTTTCATGACAGCCAGGGCTAATATTCCTCATCAAAATGCAAATGTACACCAGTAGGAGGAAAAAAGGGTATTGTTATTTCATTTCACGATTTAAATAAGACAGAAACAATGTTCTGATACCTCTTGGTGTCTTTTTCCATCTTTAATGATACCTATGGCAATTAAAATCAATTTCCAATTTAAATGAGACTCTAGGTTTGTTAGATCTCAACCAGAATCAATAATTATTCTACAATTTGAACACCATTGTTGTTCATGTTTTAGTGTGTTTTATCTCCTAGCATTTGGTTGCAAAGAACTTCTGATGCAATAGCTTTAATTATATTTTGTCCCTGGAACATAACTGAAATGAATGGCTTTTCTAATACAATCTGTGAGAACTATTAATTTACCTACCTGAAAATGACTTTGAAGAAGGACTTTCAAAGAGCATGGTAAAGAGAAAACCTGATACAGAGCTTTGCTAGACAAGGAAATCTGCTGGTATGGATCAAGGGAGTGTCACAGTAAGTGACAGAACAAATCAGATATACTCTCAACTGGGTTATAGTGCCTATTGTGTCTTCCTGAAGGCTTTCAGAATTCTGCCATTGTGGCATGATCCTTTATTATTCACAGCCTTTCACTTACATGCATCTCTCACAAGCAGCATTTTTATTATACTTTCAAAGGTACAATTGGATCTGCAAATGTGATATGAATTATGTGACTCAGTAAATTTGACAGCTATTAGCACATTACATCCAGGTGAAATTAAATTCCATTGTTAATTTTTTTTTTAAACACAACTGGTAGTGCCAGAGGAAAATCACACCCTTGGTCTGTGGTCCAGTCATTTCTCAGCTTATCAGAAGCCTGATTCTCTAACTCTGCATTTCTCCCTCTGACACAAAGATCTTAAAACCTCAGTAATCTTCAACAATGATTAGATAAACCCCAAAGATATCAAGTTATGGTTTCCATGTAAAGAATTTGAAAATAAAATACTTTATTAATCCTTTTTGTTTAAATATTGCAGATGGATGACAGAGTACAAGTTCCACAAACCTACCAGGGAAATGTTACATCAAGGACAGAATCACAGTGACATGTTGTAATCAGCTCCTCTTTGAACTCAATGAAGTTACATCGATATATCTGGGAAGTAAGGGTACCAACAAAAAACTGGTGTCCTTGACCACGAAGACTGATTGAAGTAATTCCACCATCCGCATGGATTTTTCTGTAATGATAAAAAGTATTGTGAATTTACAATAGTTGTCAGGACAGAATAAAGTATGCTGTGCCCAGGTCATCTAGCTTTGTCTAGTATCATTAGCATGTCATATAAACTGAATTTTTTTCATCAGTAACAGTAAAATATACCTATTTTGGATAAACAGAAGAGTATTAGAAATATTTTATTGAAAGGCTGAATGCAAATTTGATTTTCTACACAGCTTAAAAACATTAAAACTGGACAATAACGTCTAAGATTGCGATATAATGGAGGTCTTTGGAACTACAAAAGGAAGTGTTTTATAAAAAAAGTCTTTTGGATACCAACAAAGATAACAAAACTGACTTAAATGTTATAAGCATCTTTAAATTAAGGGATGGAATAGCAAAGGCTGTACACGCATGATTTCTCAATTTGTGTTACTGTAAGTGACACAAGAAGTTGCAAATAACATAAATGGCACTCACTCCTACTATACCACTCAGCATTACTGCAGGCTTACAGCAACATGCCACGTCACTAAAATGTGCAAATGCAAATCAAGTGAATGATGTTGTTATATCTCTTGCTAACATGGAATTTAAAAGCTTCTATCATTAACCCTGATGCCAAAAACTATGAGAGCTTGATCAGATGAGTCTAATCTACATCTTGGGAACTATAGGAAATGAAAAAAACAAAGGTAAATCATCTGGACCACTATCACACAAATCTAATGCTAATTTACAGTGGTACTGCCAAATTCCTAGAGCAGATTGCCTATCTGCTCCCTGTAAAGGATGGTGAGGGTTCTAGTGATGGGTTGTGGAAAAGAAAAGACAATTTACAAACCTGCTTTCAAAAGAAATTAATTGCAAATGTCTTATAAAAGTTCAAGTTAAATTGAAAGATAAATGTAATTCATTTCAATAATGCAATCCCAAGAAATTTTGAACTATTTTAGAAGTGCAAATTGTATATTTTTTTAATAAAACACCAAAACACTGTTGCACTTCTATTACTTTTGAAATTCCTCTTTTAAACATTATTTATGTCATTGTTATTACAGTAAGTTAAAATGTTGTTACAGAAGATTAAGAAAGAGCTATTTAAATATATTCAAACATACTTGAGTGATTTGAAGCTTGGTGCTTTGCACAGAGCTACAATACCGTCTCCAGATCCAACAAGAAGATCCCCTGATTTCAGTTCCACTATAGCAGTAACTCCCTGCAGGTAACAAGAGAGATTAAACATTAGAAATTATTATTTCACATCAGCAGTAATACAACTATAGCTAATACCAACTTTACTGAGTGAAAAATTACAAGATCAATTCTCTTAGAGAAGTTCTAATTATTCTAGTTCCCTTGATAATGTTTTT
>JARFYF010000050.1:23556939-23571608 GCA_030265395.1 Rhina ancylostomus | reverse complement strand
CCCAGTTCACATGCCTTCTTGAAACTCATCTGGTTCTGTTTCTTACACTCCCTTCAAACTTACTGGGGCATTGTTCCTCTCAGCCCAACTCCCTTTAAACTTACTGGGTTCACTGGAAAATGCATTAATCTATTGTGTATTTCTTAAAAAAATGAATTTAAAAAGTGTGCTGGAGTATAAAGAAGAATAAAATCCAATAGTTCAGAAAATCTGTTAGTCCAGCATCTGATTAATAAATAGTTAACAACTTATCATATGTTAACCAGTCATGTCTGGGTTCCAAAATTAACTTTAGTTTATGTGCTTTTTTTCCTGTGTACCCATGCACATTTCCCTAATCACAGACATACATTTTCCCTATCAATGCAATTCCTTGGAACCATAGAATACAAAAATATCAAAATTAAAACCTCAGACACAAAAGTACTTTGCTTGTTCAATACATATACAATCATTTTTGATCCCGATTTTAGGCTTCTTGTGGCAAAAGCAAAAATAGGAGTTAAAAAACTCTTAAGTGTTTACTTTTCAGTTTGCACTGTTCCCCAAATATCTCTAACTCTACGTGTTTAATTATATTGGTCAAAGATTGTAGAATTGATTGTCAGGAAGGATAATAGCAAACTTCCAATGCTAAGATGTGACAGACTTTATATCCCTGACAAACAAATCCCTTTTACATTTTCTTCCCACTCAGTCATAAACCATGGTGCCTTGTAAAAAGAATAATTTCAAGTTGCTAATATTCTATATTCCCCATAGATTACTGTATTAAATTTTCTCATGGTAAAGTTGAGAAAACAATATATTTTTTCCTCATTTCAGATCTCCAGCATCGGCCATTTATTGCTCTTATAATACATTTTTCTTACCTTGAAACCCATGTAGGTGACCTGTCCTGTGGCAATATACTTTCCACTCTTACTAACAGTGACAAAGCTGATATTGTTCGTATGACTTTCCAGGAAAGCCTGTTGGCTACTGTTCAAATTTTGTATTATAGTTGTACATCCCAGGGGGTAAATTATATTTTCACCATCAGGATGCACAGATAAACCAGAAGGCACCTTGCCTGTAAACACAAAAATATAGTGGCACAGTGTTTAATTTAAGAATCTCTGAACTTCATTACATACAACTCTTAACTTTTGCAGGAGATACTTCTAGAAGCAACTGTGAAACCCAAAAATAGTGAATAGTCAACAAAAATTAAATATAATATGAATGTAAAGTTTAATAAACACAGTACTAATACAACACTATTAATAAACATACTTTAACATAAAGGTAGTGATGAAGTATTAGAGTCACTGTGCCTAAAATAATCAGGGTCCAGAGAGGCAGGAGAGGAAGGTGAATGATGGTGAGGAGAGTCTAGGAGGACAAAAGGGGGTCTGAGCTTTCTTGAAGAACATGATGATAGTCAGGCATTTTTTCTTCCTTTGCAGATCCTTAAACATTTCTTAGTAGGGGGAAGATCAATTTCTCTTTTAGTATAAGACTTCACTCCTTGCAGAGATCAACATGAATTCGCAAAGCCCTGCGAGTTAAAAACCCTAAGGTTAAATGTTTATAGTCATTTATGTTGTATTATACCATGCTCTCAAAACATTAATATTTCAACCAGTATCCAATGGGATTATAAAAGATTTGGATTATACATTCAACATGGAACACTGTATGCAGAACATAAAATGCTGATAATAGCTTGTATTTATATTGTGCTTCCAAAAACAAAACAAAATTTGATACAGGCCACACAGAAAGGTATTATGACAGATAGCTCAAAGAGGTAAATTTTTAAGAAGCATCATAAAGGGAAGGAAAAGAGGCAGAGAGACAGATGTTTAGGGAGAAAATTTAATAGCTTAAGGTTCTATCTTCGTTTGTGCAATTATTTAAAATCAGGATTGAGGAAGTTTCCAGAATTGGAACCATAACTCCCTGCTGTTATATTCAATGTCCATCTAACGAAGGCAGATATACCATAGGCCCTCACTGCCAGCTTAACTAACTGTGCTGTCACTTCAGAGATCATTGGAGTTGTACACCAAGGTCCTTCTGTTCCTCAATATTCCCTGAGGCCCTAACATTCACTGTATACAGTTATGTTCCACCTTTATGAGACTTCCCAAAATACATCACCATACATATATCAGACTTATATTCCATCTGCCATTTCTCTAACCATCTTCACAGTTCAGCAATGTCATCCCGCAGCCTAAGACTGCACTCCTCGTTATCAACAAAACCAGCAATTACTGTGTCAACCACAATCTTAATAATCATACCTCATAACATTCACATCCACATGGCTAATGTGTGTGATGAACTGTATATGTCCCAGCACCAAACCTTGCGGTACACCACTGGTCACAGGCTTCCAATAACAGTAACAACTTTCCACCGTCATCCTTAATGACTGATTACCAAACCAATTTTTGATCCAGTTTGCCAATTTATCCTTAATCCTTTCCTTTTGGACCACTCTCTCAACTGGACTACATCAACTGCATTACACTTGTGTACCTCTGTGAAAAATTCAATCAAATCGGTCAGAAAGAATCCTTCCCGAATAAAATCATGCTGACAGTTTTGATTAATCCCAATTTTTCCAAGTGTAGATTAATCATGTCCTTTGGATTTTTTCCCAATAACTTCTCTGTCACTCAGATTAAACTCATTGATCTGGAATCACTGGTTTATCCCTGCTCCCCTTCTTGAATAAAAGGTACCACATTTGCTGCCATCAGTCACCTGACACCTCACTTGTGGCCAAAAGTTTAAAATTCCCTAAATTAAAACAGAAAATGCTGGAAATACTCCCCCACCCTCCTTGCAGCTTCTTTTATCTCCTTCCCAGTTCTGATGAAGAGTCTTCGACTTGAACGTTACCTCTGGTTCTCTTCCCACAGACATTGCCTGGTCTGCAGAATACTTCCAGCCTTTTCTGTTTTGATTTTAGACGTCCAGCACCTGCAGGTTGTTTTCTATTTGATTTTCAGCTTTTAAAATACAGTCTGCCTGCCCCACTGAGTCCCTTGCAAAACTTGGGAGAAGAGTTTCTTCCGTTCCCTAGAAGTCGAGAGACACTTCAGGAATCAGATAACGCGGCGGACAGGGAGGTATTGGCTGAGCCATGGGCTGGCGGCTGCATCCCCGCAGGCAGAGGGGGTCGGGTCCCCCACCCCCGCAGGAGAAGAGTGTTGGGTCCCCCACCCCCCGCAGGGAGAGGGGGTGGTCGGCTCCTCTCCCCGCTGCCCCCGTAAGGGGAGGGGGTGGGATCCCCCACCCCCCGCTGCCCCCGCAAGCGGAGGGAGTCGAGTCCGCCCCCCCCACACCCCCGCGGGGGGAGGGGGTCGGCTCCCCCCCGACACCCCCGCAGGACTGGGGCATCGCTGTGACAGCACCAGCCCGCCCCTGTGTTGGCCGGCGGCTCGCCCTCTTACCGTTGAACCCGATGATTGACTCCAGCTGCAGCTGAGAGACATCCCCGGTTTCCTCGGCCATGGTCGTCGAGCCGGAGCAGCTGCACGGCGACGGGGCCGGTTCCTTGTGTACAGGCGGTCGCTAGGCGACGGCGCACATGCGCAGTGCCCCTGACTCCCGCCCGCCCCTTTCTGAAGGAGGCGTTGTTCCGCTGGAGACATGCGCACTGAGGGGGGGGGCCCCCGCCGTCCGTTGGAGACATGCGCACTGAGGGGGTGGTGTTGGTGACCGGCAGACTGATGAAATAAATTAAAAAAATAGTTGCGGAAAGTCCTCTGAGTAACTACTCCACTGACGGAAATGGCCTTTAAAATTTTAAAGGTTAAAGCAGGAAATAATTTCCACGAGTTCCTGTAAGAATGAAAACATTTAGAAGCAGGACGTCCCGTTCCCAGACAGCAGAACCCGAGCTGCTTTAATTGTCATCAAACGTCTGGCACCGCCGGCTGCAGCAGCGCTCAACCGTACGGCCAACTCAGTAGAATTAAAACACAAGGGAAATGGAAACGAAACACAACGCGAGGGTGATTTATGGAAAGAGCTGCAAATGTCCCGGCTCGACAGTGGGGGTTCCATGGTGTAATGGTTAGCACTCTGGACTCTGAATCCAGCGATCCGAGTTCAAATCTCGGTGGAACCTTTCAATGTGCCTGCGCAGTTGTTTTGACGAACTGTTAGCAACGTACTTCCTAATGAAGCGGCTGCAGTTCATTGGGGAGATTAGATTTATAGCCAAGGTTATGGATTGATGACTAAAAGAAATTGCTTTGTAAAAATAGTACTGTACAAATTCGTCAATGGGTTTCAAAGTTTGCAAATAGATGGAGTATTTAAAAAATAGTTACAAAATCAGGGGAAAGATTAATAACTGACTGTTCACAGTGAATCAGAATCAGGTTTATTTTCACTGACTTATACGTTGTGAAATTTGTTTTGTTGTACAATGCAAAGACAAAGTTTACTAGAAATTGCAAAATAAATAAATAGAGCAAAACAAACCGAAGTAGTGTTCATGGGTTCATGGACCCTTCAGAATCTGATGGCGGAGGGAAAGAAGCTGTTCCTAAATCATTGAGTGTGTAGTGTATAATGGTTGAGTACATAATGTGGAAAAATGTGAGGTTGTCTGCTTTGGTGCTTGTAACACAGAAGTTTTTGTTACATGGTATGAGGAATGATTGAGTAAATGGGTTTCTTTTTTTCAGAGTTGAGAAGAATGAGAGGAGATCTCCATGAAACATAAAATTCTTCTTAAAGGGCTTGACATGCCAGATGCAGGGAAGATTTCCCCACCCCACCCCCAGCTGATAAATCTAGACCAGGAGGCACAATTTCAGGCCATCTAGGATTGCAAACCTTTGGAATTTTATACCTCAGGTGGCTGAGTTAGCTCAGTTGTTGCATCCTCCCAAACAAGATGTCAGTAGATTTCTGGGCATTATTGCTGAAAATGGCACTGAGGTTGAAGATCAGCCATAGCAGAATGGTGGAGCAGGCTCAACATCTGGGTGAGCTACTCCTACTTCTGTTCCTTATGTACTTATTTTCAGCTATTCAACCAGTCGCCCATTCCTTCAGCCTGTTTATAAATCCCAGGTGAACTCCACCGCACTCCCCTCTAGTCCAAGAAACAAGATTTAATTTCTACAGTTTCCTGTTCTTTTGCCTTTTTTTTATCCATGCTGTCACAGTCCCTTGTATGTCATGGACTTCATTCCTCTTAAAAAACCTTTTGTGTGGCACCTTCTTAAATGCCTTTTGGAAGTCTGATATATACCATATCAACAGCACTTCCCTCATCAACCCTTTCTGCTATTTCATCAAAACACTTCGTCAATTAGTGAGACATAATTTGCCTTTAATAAATCTATGCTGGCATTTTCTCCAAATACAAGTGATTGCTAAAGATATCCTTGATAATTATTTCTGGACCTTTCCTTACCACCAAGGTTAAAATGACTGATCTCCAGTTACTGGGTTTATCTCTACCCCATTTTTGATCAAGGGTGCAACATTTGCAAACACACCACCCCTGCATCAATAGACTAAAGCCAGGACCTCTGCATTTGCCTTCCTTATTTCCCACAATAACCTTGAATGCATCTCATTTAAACCAGGTAATTCATCCACTTCAAGTGCTGCTGGCCTTTCTGGTATCTTTTCATTGTCAATTTTCAACCGTCCAAAATATCAGCCATCTCTTACTTTGCTGAGACTCCAGCACCTTCTTCCTTGATGAAGATTGGCGTAAAGAACTCAGGAAGTACCTCAGGCACATCTGGTGCCTCTTTAAATAAATTTCATTTTTGGTCTCTGATTGCTCCCATCTCTCTGCTTACAATCCTTTCCTGTTCACATGCCCATACAATATCTTGGATTCCCTGCCAGTCTTTTTTTCAAGACCTCTCTGTTGGATCGGGAGATGATATTGCCCTGAAGGTTCTTCGGAAGTCAAGAATGAGGCGTAAATCTTGTGATCACAGCCATTTATGAGATGTTCATAACAAAACAACAGCATTAAAGAACTGTGAACAAAGAACACTAACTCTAACAAAGAACTAACTCATGCTAACAGTAACTGAACAAAGGACTAACTAACACTAACTATAACTAACACTAACTGAACAAAGAACACAAGGTCCTTCTTTATATTGAATACTGGTTCATGCTGAATAAATAAGGGGCCCTTCCCTGATAAGAACAAGGACAGTCTTGATTTACGTTGCCATGACATCTCAGGCTTACAGACAAAGAAACTACAGAAGAACAGGATCACCTATACAACAAATTACTGAAAATCCACTGAACATTTACAGACAATCAGGTAATTATACAAACATATAAGCAAACATAAATGAAAGTTAAACTACAAGAAAAATAACAATCTAGACCCTAATCCAACATCTCTTGGACCCTGGTATTTCCCTTCCTACTTTCCCTCTGAACTTTCTGTAATCATCCATGTTCTCACACGGTAACAATCTGGGATCTGTCATAAACTTTCTTTTTTTCTGTTATATTTTGCTACATTTTTGGTCAGCCAAGGAGCTATCACATTAATTTCCTTCCACTTTAAAATTCAATTACAGGTTTGCCTGTCAAGCTTTGAGTCCAGTTTACCAGGTTCAGATCTGTTCTCACCCCATCGTAACTGGCCCTTTTCCAATCGGCTAGTTTTTACACCTTGAGAGGGTGTATAGGATTTCCACAGGGATTCTAAACTTTATGACACTATGATCACTGTTTCCTGAATGTTCTCTCACTGTACTTGCTCTATCTTCTCTGGCTCATTTCCCAGAACCACTCTCGCATTGCCACCTTCCCCTTTGAGCCAGAAACAAATTGACCAATCAAGTTTTTCTGAACACATTTCAACAATTACTCCTTTTTTCTCCCACTATGTTATTACTATTCCAGTCGATATTTGAATGGTTGAACTATTCCTTTGTTGCTACTCAATGTCTTTTATGCATCAAAAATTTCTTTGCAGATTTGCCTCTCAAGACTTCTGCTAGTGTCCCATAAAATAGTCCCATTAGTGTAATCACACCTCTATCGTTTCTTACTTTTAAACAGATAGCTTCCATCCTTGATTATTTCAGGACATCCACTCTCTCCAGCACTGCAATATTCCCCTGAACACTGCTACTCCCTTCCCTCTTCCTTCTCTATCTTTCCTGAACATTTTGTATCCAGGTATATTTAGAATACATTGCTGCCCTTCAGCCTAGTCTCTGTTATTGCAATAACGTTGTAATCTTGCTGGGTTATTGTATCTACAGCTCACCAACCTTCTATAATGCATGTCTTGCGTTTCTATCCATGCACTTAAACCTTTTTGTACTCTGTTCTGTTGCTGTGTAATGCTCGTAATGGATTTTGTACCCCCCCTTCAATGTTATCATCATTTTCATTCATTTTCCTTCTTAATATTGTCACCCTGCATCCAAAACACTGCCAAATTAGTTTAAAACACCCTTACAGCACTAACTATCCCATGATGATGTAGTCCCAGGTTAGTTGAGGTGAAATTTGCCAACCTATGAACGTCCTGCCAGCCTCAGAGCTGGTTTCGATGCAAGAATCTAAAGCACCTTCCCAGCAACACTGCTCCAACCACACATTCATTGGTGCTATTGTTCTACTCAAAGATCCCCATCATCCGGGCTATGGCCATCTTTTAGCAGCTACCATTGGGCAGGAAGTACAGAAGCCTTAAGTCCCACACCACCAGGTTCAAGAACAGCTACTTCCCTCCAACCATTCCATTCTTGAACCAACTGACAAAACCCTAACCACCACGACAATTCAGCAACACTGTGACCACTTTGAATTAAAATGGACTTTTTTTTGTTCGAGTTGTGTTATTTTCTTGTAAAAATTGTTTAATTCATGTTTTTCTTATGAATGCTGTTTACATGATGCTATGTGCCTGTGATGCTGCTGTGAGTAAGTTTTTCCACTACACCTGTACACACATGTACTTGTGCATATGACAGTAAACTTGACCTTGACTATCCTCACTGGTGCATGGCAGAAATCCAAAAATTACCTTGGAGGTCCTGCATTTTAATCTCTTTCCTAGCTCCTTAAAATCTGCCTATTTCATTGGTAGGACATGAAATACAAGCTGCTTCCCCCTCCCCAACTCCAGTGCTCGGTATTTTCCTTACTGGGCACCCATGAGACCACATATCACCCTGCAACCACACAAATGTCTACCTGCTCCCCTCCCTGTACAACAGAGCCAGCCACAGCAATCATCAGGGGAAACCTCTCCCCCCCTTCTGTACTCAGAATTGAATGTTGGTTAGAGAATATAGTCTCAGGGGCCCCCAAAGTATCCGTATGTTGTGTTTCTGTCTCTCTGGCAGTTACCCCTTCTCTCACCACCTGCACTCTCAAGCTCTGGGTAACCTCATCTTGAAACATGCTATCCACTGAAATACTGTACTCTGCCTCGTGGTTTGGACTGTTTGCCTTCAACTGTTGCTCAAGCTCCAAAACCTAGAGCCTCCAGCTCAATACATTTCCTGAACCCGTAGTTCTCCAGAACAAAGTAGCCTGGAGTCCACATACAGGGCATGGTATACTGTACGTATTACACAGCCCTGATGTGCCCAGCTATGCCTTTGATCAAGTAAATTTAGTAAACAATAGGAAGAATATTAATACTATTGCATTTAATTGGTGTTTCACTTATCTTTCAGGAATTTCTTTCACTGCTTGGTATTTTGTTCAAACAACCAGACCCCTACATCAGCACTTTTTATTCCCATGGGACATTTTCTTCCCACACTTTTAGACTCACTGACACTCTGTTCCCAATGTTCATTGTACTCACTGGGACTGTTTGCCAGGTTCCTTTTAAACACATTGGTGCTTTGTTTCCTGCCCCTCTCACTCACCAGGATGCTGTTTTGTTTGGTCCTTCGACTCACCAGAAAGCTGTTCGTTTTGCTCTTTTTAAAGTCACAAATACTGGTTTCCTATGTTGCTTTTACACACAGATTCAATTCTCTATTCTGACTTTAACCTCATTAGGGTCCTTCCTCCCATCACCCCTCCCCCAATCTCCTTTTACACAAATTGGGACTCTGCTCCCCAGCTCCCCAGCTTAGAGCTGGGCTTTCTTTTGCACTGCTTTCACTCACCAAGACTCAGCTTTCCCCGCTCTTTTCAATCTCACTGGAATTCTATCATAGTCCCCTTCTACTCACCAGGACTATTTCTGGCACCCATGTAAAATCTTGTGGAAGTCTGTTTCCTGTGTTATAGTTAACCAGCTTTTAAAAGGAGAGTGCAACACAATGAGTGAAAGATCAATCTCACCAATGATTTAAGTAGCTAAACAGTAATCTTAGAAGCACACCTACAATATTTGTGACATTTTTCTATTTCTCAGCCTGAACATCCTGTGGCCTCCTGAATGAGAATAATCACTGTGGTTCCAAACAAGGGGAAGTTTCATGATGTAATGTCATTGATGTTTGTAACAAAGACCCTGACAGAACAACATTAGTATGGCAAATTTGAGTTGGATGTTGGAAATCCTGCATCTGATCCAATGTACGTCCCAAAGCAAAGCATTACCTTGTAAAGGAGAAAATACACAATCACCAATGGGCATCAGGATTCATGATAAAGAGACTGGAATGTCTATTTTTAATTTGTGCTGTTTTATGCCAGCATATTTCAGGCATATTAAAATAATCTTGCTACTCAATTTAAGCAATTACCAAAAAACTAATTTTCACATTGAAGCAACATGCACAAAACTGGAGTTTACATAGTTTTGTTCACAACGATATTTTGAGCACATACAATTACAGTTTGAGCTTTAACAGTAAGTTTCAAAAAATGCCTTTGACATCTGTCTGAATCAATTTCTTAGCATTAGCACTGATATAAACTTTTGGTGTACTAAACCTTTCATTTCTTTAGATTGTACAAAGAGTCAACAAAATGTTGTAGAATTATTACATTCATTCATGAGATATATGGAATAAGATACTGGTTTAGATTGATTTGTGGGCATCTATTGGAGCGGTTCAAAATAATTGCATATTCTTGGTTCTGCGACTTAAAGATTGCATTGTTATTTAAATTATAAAAGAGGCAGGTTCTTTAAATTAGCAACAGAATAATACAATATGAAAGTAGTGGTTTTATAATGTTTGATGATTAGCATTAAATTGCAAAGATTTGCAATCTTCTAATACCACAAGTTTGCTACTGCCATATATTTTCCATCTGTTAATTTAGCATTAATTGTTATAGGAATAGTGTATATTGATTGGAACATTGCAATTCCATCAACAGTGGGAAAGAGACAATGAAAGAACTCAAACAATATGTTCAAAACCTACAGTGATAGTGCACTGAGCTATTTTTGTACCCAGTAAAAGGTTTCTTTTTAAAGAAAACTTTAGTGAACAACTTTGAACTTGACAGTTATAAAACTCCTTTCAATTGATTCAGCAGTCAACTGCAAGCAGGGTAACTACTGAACTTCAGAAGTGCATCTTTAAAAGTTAACAAATAACAGTAAAATTTTACCCGATTTAAGAACTCACAGGACTCAAGTTCAAATCTTGTTGAGGAACAAGATCAAAGTGTAACTTAAACTTCCACTAACTGAACCATTTGGCAGAGTTGCAGTAAGCATACTGTGAACTTAACATTGAAACAAGAGGTAGCCTTGTGGGTCCTCAATGTGAATTGCTCCTTGTGTGCAAAGACAAATCTGAAAAAGCACCAATTACTGAGCTGTTGTACGTCAGCAGCAGTAAATGACATGCAATGTTCCCTTCATACTTTCAAGGTTAAATATAAATTTAGCTGAATTTCCCCTCCCCACCTTGAAAGCATTGCATGAACAATAAAATAAATTGAACTGTGTTTGAGGAATTATTTTTCTATTAATAAAGGACTGCATTTCTCCATGATAATAACTTTACTTAATTAATGACTTTTTTTAATGCAATATATTAATTTGAAAGCAAGCATGAACAATGGAAACATTCAAGTGGTTTTGAAGTTGAGCATCTCCCAGATTTATCTGAAATCCTGGATAATTACATTATTCAAGCCTGTATTCTTTGTCGATGACAATGTCACATTTTTACACATCATTGGCCAAATGATTTGTCAGCCAAATTGCACCTTTAATAGACAATGCCAATGTTCCTTGGAGAAATTCAGAACTGGGGTTCCAAAACTTAGTTCTCCAGCACCAGGAGGCTACCATTTGATGTCCACACTAGTCAGTGCCTCATTTAATACATGGTACTGTCTGTGCAGAACTTCATGAACTTTGGTGGGATTTCTTCGCTCTAACCATTCCTGGTAGAGCATTTGCACATGAAGGTTGGTTTCCGGCATGCGAACAGGCAGACTGCTGTACATTTCCTCCATTTGATGAAGTAAATCTTTGTCCATTTTTCTATCTTCAGTCATAGCTTGACCTTTTCCATTGAGGCATCCTTTCCAACCAAGAGAAAATTTATATAAGCAATCAATGAAAACAATTTTGATCTTGAAATAACCAGCTTAGACAAAAGCAACAACCAGGTTGCATGTTACAACCAAATTAGTAATTTTTTCATCAATCTGTAATTACTAAAGGTGAACTTGGATACCAAGTCTCCATTCAATTGGAGGAAAATTGTGTGACAACCACTGAAATGGACATTTATTGTATTGTTAGACTGAAGCAAGATATATATATATCTTTGATTTTTAATCATACAGTACATTCTAAGCAAAACTGATTTCCTGTCACCCAGTAACTGCAGATCAATGCATTTGGAATTAATTTAGTAGCCTGATTATCATTGTGAAATGTCCATCTCAACATTACCTACTCGTGTAAAAGTTACTTCGGCTGAACCAAGCACCAACCTACCCTGGTGGTGGGGAGGCCACATGCCAAGGCAGCGCAAACATTTAAAGCCATTGAACAGAAACACCTTCAATGGGACCTAACTGAAACTTATGATACAGAAGTAGGCCAAATCAGCCCATCAAATATGCTGGTCATCAGTGCAATCCTATCAGTGCCATTCCCTCAATTATTTCTTGACAATTCCTTCACATGCCTAAATGTGATTGTAGTATACTCATTTTATTGCACAAATGTGATGAAAGCTTTTTGACCTGCATTTCAAACAATTTTTAAAACATGCACTAAAATTACAAGTCATACAAAAATGAACTTGTGCCAGAATACAAGAAAATAAAATTACATTGGAAGTTATGTTTTCTTTCCTTCCCTTAAAATAGCTGTTACATGAAGCAATAATTTCCTTTACATTCTACAGATGGACATGACATTGTCCCCTATTGCTAACATTATCAAGGCCTTTTATGATAGAAAAATGAAGACAATTCAAGCAACAAAATTTAAAACTGGTCCCACCATCTTGTGTGGATATTTTTATAATATCTGCAATAATAAACCAAGCAGCTTCATCTAAATGAAGCATCACATCAAATTTAGCTTAATGGTTATCATGTGGATTTGTTTGATAAAAACTGGCCACATTACATGGGGCATACCATTCTTGTACTTTCTTCACACAAACCTGAACAGTGCACAATGGCAGGACAATCAATTATTGGGAAGAATGGCATACCTAATGCTGCTCCCCATGTTAATTTACATGTTCTTCAGAAAGAACGATTAGATTGCAATGAGAAACAAGGACCTGGGCAAAATTTTCACCACCCTAATTTGAGGCACAAGGTCAAAGTTTCTATTACTTCCAAACTGGCTAAAATTAAATCAAAACAATAAAGATTGAGAATAAAGTTTGTACTTTTGTTCCATGCTCCTTGACCTTACCAACTTCTCTAATTAGCACTTTTGGTAATGGCATGAAATGTTTATGCTCTTAAAAAGAAAACTAAATACAAAATAGATTTAACAAAAAATACTCAATTTAATTGTTGAGAAAAACACAGAAAATAGGAGCAGGCTAGCTGGCCCTTCAGTCCTCATTCCACCAATATGATCATGGCCCATCTGCCCCAGGCCTCATCTCCCATTCTCTGCCAGGTTCCTATTGGCCTCAATTCCACAACCTTTATTAAAAAATACATTTTAAATGCACCCAGTGTTCCAGCCTCCACAACACACTGGATAGAGAATTTCAGAGATTCACCACCTTGTGGGTTACTTGTTTAATATTTTACAATATGTCCATCTGATCTCCCTTTTTCCTGTATTCTTGGTCCTACATGACATTAACCAGGTGGATTATTCTTTAGCTTTATTAATAGTAGATTATTTCATTGAATTTTACAGCTTTCTCCCACAGCAAAATTCCAGGAGAAGCATCTTCCCCCAACAAGTTGACCATCACTGAATGAAAGAGGCAAAAATGTTCTCTCTCTGTGTCTGGTTCACAAAGTGCTGCTCTGCCCTCCCAGAGTTCAACAACAAGTAATGCTGAATAACTGAGAAAGGTGAAGATATTTCAGACTCCTCAACAATCAGAACAGGAGTTTCCATGAATCTGACAATACACACAATAGTGAAGAGGACACCACATGCTGGTCATCTCATCAGAAAAGGCTCAACTTCCCAAAATAAAGTTTCCTTCAGTGGAATGCTCTTCCCCAGATAAGGGTAATAGCATGCAATAGGTTTATGTCATTGTAGCATAGCATTAAGATGGCTAAAAGAGAAATACATCACCTCCTGGACATGCAAGAACTTCAACGAAGTGGTAAGGAAATTTCCCTTTCTTCAGTTTGTGAACCATATTCTGAATATTCCTGAATCCATATGTGGCTGCAAATCGCAAAACAATCTCCCCATCTTTTTCCAGCGTAACCTCTTGAAAGTCTTTATTCCTAAACAAAAGCACAAGCTTAATAACTAATAGCATGCAAAACAAACAAGACATTCAGAAGTCAAGAACTTCCCTCACTGCAAAAGCGAACTAGAGAACACAGAATAGGTGCAAAATGTGATCAAAATTCATGGAAGTATGTTCATTTACAGTAGTTGTGCTTATATTGTTCCCTTATAATATTTTTAAGAGTATTCCAGGAAAACATTCTTGACAAATTTTCCAGCAGTATACTGTTGGCAGGGTACCTACATTGCAGTCAGTATAAAAATATCCAGCACCTGAAACATTCAGTCCTTACACAACCAATGCACAGTAGCTGCAGTGTACCATCCACAAAGTGTACCATGGCTATTCCCAAAACTACAACCCTCACCACCGAGGGCAACAGTAGCAGGCACATGGAGACAATCACTTGCAGGTTCCCCTTCAAGTCACACATCCTGATTTGGAAATAAATTGGTTGTCCTTCACCATCACTGATGCTACATCCTGGAACTTCCTCCCCATCAATACTTCACCAGAAGGACTGCAAGTGTTCAAGAATGCAGCTCACCTCCATCTTACCAAGGACAATTAAAAGTTGGACAATTACTGAGGGCCTTGCCAGCAATGCTCAGATCCTGAAAAATGAATGAAATAGTGGGACACACTGTGCTCCAAGCTTTCTGATACGAATTGCAGCAAGTTTCTCATTTCTATATATACCCACTCAGAAATTTTAGCCTGGAAGAATACAAGTCTTCCTCAGGTTACAAACATCCAACTTGTGTACAGCCCGTACATACGGATGAGTATTTGGGAGAAAGGTGGGACAGATTT
>JARFYF010000050.1:23515730-23529945 GCA_030265395.1 Rhina ancylostomus | reverse complement strand
GGAAGTGTGGCGACACTTGCGGGCTGCCCCCAGAACACTCTACGCAAAAGATGCATTTCACTGTGTGTTTCGATGTATGTGACTAATTTCATCTCCACCCAGACAGCACCAGAGGTCAGGATTGAACCTGGGTCACTGGAGCTGTGAAATAGCAGCTGTACTGGCTGCACCACTGTGCTGCCTGCCCATAGCCAGAGGACCATAAGGAATAATGGTCATCTTTGAATAATCCTATGGATATGTGTTCCTCAGAGAGCATTCATGAAGACAATGCAGATTTGGTCCAGTAAAACTCTAATAATCTGGCACTCTGCTGATCTCGGACCAGCAGATTTTCTAGATGATTAGATGTAACATCTATTAGCACCCCAAAACATTTTAATTTTGCTTTGTTTTGCATGTTACACAGTAATAGAAGAAATATTCCAGTGAAGCCTTCGGTGTCATTAGCCTAATTAGTTTGTCGCAACACCGTGGGCAGAGGGGCCTGTTCCTATGCTATACTGTTCTATGTTCCAAGCCAGTGAATTCAAAGGAAATAGGAAATATACAAGCATTCTGGACCTTGGCTTGGGCCCCAAACTGATCCATGTCCCTGACCCCTGGTATTCTGGATTCCAATCCCAGATTGAGACGCACACCCAGCCCACAGTCTGGACCCCAGCACCGCCCACTCTCTGGCTGCACATCCTGCTTGCACTCTGGATCTCAGTCTCGTGTTCTGGATGAGTGAGTGAGCCAGATGCTGGACCATCAGAACTTCCAAACAATTAGATGCTGGATTATTGGAGTTTTATTGTACAGGCTTCCAATAGGTGTTTGATCAAGTGCCATACAATCGGGTTGTCAACAAGATTAAAGTCCATGGAATAAAAGGGGCAGTGGCAGCATAGGTAGAAGTTTGGCTAATGGATAGGAAGGAGGAGTTAGGAGGGAAAGGTCTCTTTCAGGCTAAAGAAAGTGTACAGTGGAATTCCTAAGGTGTCAGTACTGGGACTGTTGATCTTGTTAATATTTATGAATAACTTGCCCATTAGTGTTCAGGGCATAATTTCAAATGTGTAGATGACTCAAATCTTGCAGGTGTTGTGAACTATGTAAGTAGTAACAGAGGTAGAGACAGGCTGGTGAGATGGGTAGACACTTAGCAGAGGAGATGAGAAGTTACTTTTTTGATTGGAAGAATGAGAAAAGGGAACATAAATTAGGATATAATACAAAAGAGATATGGGGATACATGTGCATGGTTTAAGAAGTGGCAAGGCAGGTTGAGAAAAAACAAGGTATACAGGGCCCCAACCATGGAGGACAAGAGTCTTAATAAAGCCTTCAATAACTCTGGTTTGAACACAACTGGAATATTGTAGCCAGTCTTGGATGTCACACATTAGAAAAGATGCAAAGGCTTTAGAAAGGGTGCAGAAGAGATTTACTAAAATGATTCCAGGGATTAATGACTTTGATTGTGTAGCTAGACTGAAGGAACTGTGGTAGTTCTCCTTGGAACAGTGGAGGTTCCAAGAGGATCTGCAGCAGTATTTAAAACCATGAAGTGCACAGGCAGAGTAGAAAGAGCTCACAGAATAGCCATTGAACTTGGTGACAGAGAATGGAAGTGATTGACAAAATAACAAATAAAATTGACATGAGGAAAAACTACTATACACAGCAAGTGGTTAAGCTCTGGAATGCACCGCCAGGGAAAGGTCTGGAGACGGTTTCAATTGTAGCATTCAAAAGGGAGCTGGACAAATAACTGAGAGAATTTGCAAGTCTATGATTATTTAAAAGAGGGCAATTTTCATGTTTGTTTTCTTCTGGAGATAAAAGTAAGAATAAAATAAAAGGGATGGTCATAGAGTTGAACACAGGACAATGAACTGGAGACAGTTTTATATGTGTAGAGAGATAGAGAAGCAGCAGAGATACACAGTGATATACTAATAGAATAGTTAAAAAGCCAATGACAAGCAAACTGACAGATTTAGGAGGGAAAGTATATTTTTGTGGACTTGTAAGTGAGTAATGCCCATGACATCTATTAGCACTTCTGTCAAAAGCTATGGGAATAGTCTTTCAAATCAAATGTAAGGTGATTTGATAATTAAATCACATGACTGTTGATAATACAGTCATTGAATCTGTGTATCTATTATTTAGATGGGGAAATTATGGTGGAAAAGGGACTGAATTGTGTTTATTGGTGTAATCTTCTCAAATTATCAATGCAACTTCTTGATGAATGCTGCCTACCTTATTTATCTCACATAATAGCATGTTCAATTTGCATTTTTCTGGATTTTTGAAAAAGAGGACGAATAATTCCCCAGTGCAATATCAATGGCATCCATAAAAATGACAGTATATTGATAATTAATGATAATAAAGAAGTAGTGGGCAATGAGTTGAAAGCATCGAACAATGTTGGTTGCAAAACGTGTAAATAAATTTCAGATGCAAAAATTGAAGTTGTTTTTGATAATCGTATGATGTGTTTGTATTATTGATTTCCATCTAAAATGATAATATTTTAAAACTGGACTTGTTGGCATGAATGTCTTCTTAAGCTGCAGAATGATCTCAAATACATGAGCTATATCCTCAACAGTGGCTTACTGGAAGCACAAGCCACTTCTCCAACTCCAGTATATATTGGATTATCTAATGCTAGCTAGCTACAAAAGAGATATTTATTTTCAGTGGGATGTCTAATATCTTTGCAAATGCTTTTTGCTGCATCTTCTTTCCAATTGTGTATTACACTGTCATTTTGTATTTCTATTACAGGTCCATTCAAATCATCACTTAACAATTTATATTCCATACACCAAGTGCTGTTATTTATTAAGATGGCATACATGATTGTAGAAGAGAAAACAGATTCAATCCTTTGCCTTACGAGATCTCCTGGTATTAGGTCCTGGTCTGTGTTGGTTGGTAAGTGCATAGTAATTAAATCACTTTGATTCAGATGGTAGCATTCTCATTTCTGAATCATTAGAATGTAGGTTTAAATTCCACACCAGTATGTTGGTGTAGTACAAAGACAGTGCTATCTTACTGAATGTTATCTTCTGAGTGATACATTCTGACCAGAGTCTGATGTGCCTCAGCTGGATTTTCAGGTGAATACTAATGATTCCATGGGATTAATCAAAAAAATAGGATTTTCTAGGCATCGTGATCTTTCTTTGGCAAACATCACCTCCATGCAAAAGCTTAAATTGTTTCATATTGTATTGTTGCTAGCACGGAACAAGTGCTGCAGAGCATGTCCTACATGTTAGAAGTAATTAATTGAATGAAGTGCTTTTGATGTGCTTATTCAAAAATTAAATTAATTACTTTGATCTATAACTACAGAAGTTTGTGGGTAAGTTAGTGTCAGCAGCAATAGGATGTCACCAGGATTTTTATAACTAAGAGAGTAGTTAATAATTAAATATTTTTTCTCTTCTACAGGAATTGGTTCCATTGGTTTAGCTGCTGCCTACTACAGTACAGGTAAGAAAAATCAGAATCTAATCTTATATCTCTAATATATTTACAATTGTTGTACTTTACAGATTTGAAAACAATAGGTATTTGCATTCAGATCTAATCAAAGGGAACCTAGAGCCATGGAGACATGGAGCAATACGGATACAGGCCCTTTGGCCCAACCAGTCCACACCGACCACGGTGCCTACCCAGCTAGTCCCAATCTCCCGCATTCGGCCCACGTCCCACCAAACCCTGCCCCTGCATGTACCTATCCAAGTGCTTACATGATACTGTTGTACCTACCTCAGCCACTTCCTCTGGCAGCTTGTTGCATGTACTCACCACCCTCTTTGTGAAAAGTTGCCTCCCTGGCCCCTTTTATATCTTTCCCCTCTCACTCTAAATCTATGCCCTCTAGTTTTGGACTCCCCTACCATGGGGAAAAGACTGTTACCATCCAACTTATCTATGCCCCTCATGATTTTACAAACCTCTATAACATCATCCCTTGTTCTCTTATGCTCCAATGAATAAAGACCTAGCCTGGCCACTCTCTCCCTATAAATCAGGCCCTCTAGTCCTGGCAACATCCTCGTAAATCTTTTCTGCACTCTTTCAAGTTTAACCACGTCTTTCCTATAACGTTGTGACCAAAACTGTACACAGTATTCCAAGTGTGGCCTCACCAACAACTTGTACAACTGCAACATAATATCCCAACTCCTATACTCAATGCCTTGACTGATTAAAGCCAGCGTGCTAAACGCCTTTCTCACCACTCTGTCTACCTGTGACGCTGCTTTCAATGAACTATGCACTTGTGCTCCTAGGTCCCTCTCTTCCATTACACTCCTTGGTCCCCTGGTTTCTATTATACCATTATTGCATTCGTAGTATAAGTCCTAAGCTGGTTTGACTTTCCAAAATGTATCATCTCACACTTATCTGTATTGAGATCCATTTGCCACTCTTTGGCCCACTTCCCTAATTGATCAAGATCCCCCTGCAATTTACAATAACCTCCTTCACAATCAACAACACTTCTTAATTTCGTGTCATCCAGAAACTTACTGATCAAGCCTTGTGCGTTTGTATCCAAATCACTTATATAAATAAATGAAGGTTTCAACTCAAAAACCTGAAAAATTAATCAGTTAACAGAAATAATAGATAGATAACAGAAATAATTGTAATACATGAAAGTTGGATAAAAGCAGGAATAGGTTACATGATAACACTTTTTTCTGTAGAGCTCTGAAGGTTTTTGTTGGATGGAATTGTTAAAACTGCAGATTCAATATATGAATAAAGTAAAATGTGAGAATGAATATTAAAAGGAATGAATATTGAAGGATTTTCTGGCTTCGGTGGATGTAAATCTACTAGTTCAAATGAAAGAAAATTGAGCAAGTCCCTTTACACATGTTGTCTGACCTGTCAAATTTCCTGATGTTTGTTGTGCCTAAGTGGTCCATTGTGGCTGGATATGAGGCCAGGAAAATCACCACTCACCTCCATTCTTAAATTGTCAAATTATTATGATGGCAAAAGCAAATGATAAGGTGTTTATGCAGAGTGTGGTGTCAAAATATTGTCTGTTGGAAAATAAACTGACCACTACTGGGAAAGTGCAGTTTTGAACTTTGCTCTTCATCTACTGCAGAGATTGTTCTATTAACAATATATGGATGGATAACCTAGACTTGTGTTAAAATTAGTTACTATGCATTGCTGCATTGTTGATTATAGATGTCAGTTCCAAACATGCTAGATATAAAATTCAGCTCTGCAAAATATTATTGAATAGAAGTCATCTATCTTTTACATGTAAATTGGAAGCAAATAAGACTTTTGTTTTCAGTTTCACTGCCAAATTTAGTGGAGTGGGTTGCCTGCATTTTGTAGAATTGATTTTTATTTTTTTAAATTAGCGAAGATGGTGCTTTCCTCTACTGTAATCAGGCAGCTTTGTGTCACACAGTAAATAAAATAGCCCAATGTACTTACTGTTTGCCCTCCAGCTTCATTTGGAAAGGTTTCATTATGTTCTAAAAAATTCTAAGAACATGCGATGCCATTGGATCACTTGATAACAAGTAGTAAGTTTGTGGCAAAATAAAACAGATAACAGTATTGGTCTGTGTACCAGCAGCACAGAAGGCTGTAGGTCTATGCATTGGAAGTTTATGATCTTGGATCGGTTTTCAACTGGCATTTTCCCATTGTGAAAGCAGTAAAGAAGTTGGGATGAGCAGTCATCTGGACTGGACTTAGACTTGAAAACTGATTACAGAAGATTACAAATTAAACCTGTGTATTATGTTGGGCTAAAATATTTGAAAATTGTTTTAAAGGGAACAGGACTGTGTTTTCACCTGAAGTTTCATGAACCTTGCACCTTGTGGTGTGCCTGCACTGCACTTTCGCTGTAACTGTAACACCATATTCTGCATTCTGTTATTGCTTTTCCCTCATACTACCTTGATGTACTGTTGTGAAATGATCTGTATGTCTTTCACTGTACTTCAGCACGTGTGACAATAATAAACCAATTACCAATTCATAAAATATCTTGGAATTTGGGTTCTGCTGGATTCCAAGGTAATTTGAAATTACATCAGATAATGCAGTGTTCTTACTGTATATTTACTGATGTGAATATAAGTTCAGATCATTTATGAAAGACCAAACAGATCAACTGAATTTAACTATTTATTGTTTGCAGACAGTTGGGCATGGAAATTATTCTATGTGGCTGGGTGCTTTTTTGTAGCCATACAAAACTTGGAAGACTGGGAGGTAGGAAAGTACTTGTCTATTTAAAGTTTGCCTTCAGTATTTGTGATGTTGAGATAAAGTGAATCCATGGTTATACATTATTTTTATACCACTTGTGAAATGAAACCGTTAATGTGACTGAGTATTTGGTGTTTATTTTGAAAATCTTTTAAGAAATGCTGTAACTCAAGAGTCTAAAATGGTGATAAGCTCAAGTTAATTTTCAGTCACTTCTAAGATGTTCCTCACACTTGATTTTTCCCTCTTAGTTGTAGATTTCAATGGCAGTTGCTCCCTCAACAGCCACTATGTTGGTGGGTTCAATTGAACCTCTGAGCTGAATTTAATGGTAGTAAAATGGCAGTATAAATTTCACCAACTTCACAGCATGTGTAGTTCATGTAGTCAAAATTCTTGTGATTTCTGTCCTTTAAGTATCTTTGAATTTACTTCCCTGTGCAATTATTTGCCAACTAACCTCAAGCTCTAATCAGAAAAGTTGAGTTTATTGTCATCTGCTCAAGTACATGTGTGCACAGGTGCAATGAAAAACTTAATTGCAGCAGCATCACAGGCACTTAGCATCATATAAGCAGCATTCACAAGAGAAACATAAATTATACATGATTTTTACATGAAAACACAACTAGAACAAAAAAAACTGTCCATTTTAGTGAAAAGTGGTCAAAGAGTTCATCATGTTGCAAAACTACAGTGATTAGGGTTTTGCCGGCTGGTTCAAGAACCAAATAGTTGAAGAGAAGTAGCTGTTCTTGAACCTGGTGGTGTGGGACTTCAGGCTTCTGTACCTCCTACCGATGGTAGGTGTGAAAAGATGGCATGTCCTGGATTGTTTGCTAAGTTAATATTTTGCAATTGAATTGATAAATGTTGCATTACTATTTGAATATTGGTAAGTTACAAAAACTTAAATGGGGAAAGCTCTGCTTTTGCAGTTGCTGAATGTGTGCACCATTATTACATATAGTCTGCTGAGCATTGCCTTTTATATTTGATGAATGAAAACTTTGTTGGTTGTTGAACACTATGATTAACTGGCAGGAAGTAACAATGTAGGACAAAGCTTTATGTCTTTCTATTTATTCAATGCTGATACCTTTTCTGCTTTTCAGGAAGTTGTATTTGACAAGGTTAAAGGAACTGCAGTTCTTAAGAACTTTAACCTTTATACGAGGATATTGACCATGTGGTCTAACAGTCAGGAGCAAGGTGAGGTGCTAATTGGTATCCCTTTCTTCAAATAGCTTTTTGTCTTTGGTGAAAAATTCTTTGAATGCAGTGACAGAAATCTTAAAGTATATTGAGGTGGTGGGGAAATAACTGCTAGTTCATGTGGGTTGCCAGAAGTTGATGTATTAATATTTTCAAACCTGTGTAAAATATTGAGAATAGGATAAAGGCTAAAGATTGGGTCCTTCGTGGAAAGACCAACATCTTAATGCTATCCTTTACAACAGGCTAGTACCATTGAATGTGGCTTCCTCTGCAGACTTTACCTTAATGCAACAACGTGAGCCACTTCCCCTTTACCATATTCAAGGAACACTGAGTGGCATCATTTTGTGCTATAATTTTTATGCTAGATCTGTTTATGCTAGTGACTCACAGCAGTCTGTTTATAGTTGTGATGCAGATTCAGCAGATTCGTGATGTGACTGTGGAGGAGGAGAGAATCCGCTATTTGGGCAAAGGTTATGTTGTAGTACTGAGGTTTGCAACTGGGTTTTCACATCCACTTACCCAAAGTGCAGTGCTAAGTAATCAAAGGTAAACTCTTTACATTTCTTGAGACTTTTTGGATTGTGAAATATATTAATCCAAGTTATACTAAATTTATGTTGGAGAAGTAGAAAAAAGTATTGTTTATATTGATATATGACACATCCATACTGATTTAATCACTTAATTTGAATAAGTTCTTGCGAATTAAATTATTTTTCATATTTCCAATACCGACATCTCCGATTGATGAGCCTTGGCCAAAGGGGTGATCTGGATTCATGATAATCCACATAGTTGTGTTACTGCAGAAACATCAGCTTAAAAACAGATGAGAGGGAAATATAGGAAAGAAGGGAGTTTTGGAAAGCTGCTTTAGTGAATCTTCAAACTGAACATAAGACCCTAGAAGTCAAGGAGCAAATCATACTTGTCCCAGATTAAATAGGGAGGCAGAGCACACATTCATAAAAATTATTTTGCAAGAGTAAAATAAGTATATAGGTAGTAATCAGAAAAAAAATATTTTTAAATAATTCTCATGGAGGGCAAAACAAGTGGGAACTTGCAAACTAT
Organism: Rhina ancylostomus; assembly: GCA_030265395.1. Taxonomy (NCBI): domain Eukaryota; kingdom Metazoa; phylum Chordata; class Chondrichthyes; order Rhinopristiformes; family Rhinidae; genus Rhina; species Rhina ancylostomus. The sequence continues at coordinate 23,521,368 of JARFYF010000050.1, read as the reverse complement.
CATATGGTATCTTGGCAATTTGGTGAAACACCTTCTGCTTTATCAACTATTTTGAAGTGCAGCCACTGTTGAGAAGAGAAAGTAAATTAGAATCAATAAAAAATGTTTTCTTGTCAGATGAATGCAGAAACTGTTGTGAAATACAGCCTTGAAGGCCCAATGAGGATGTGCCAGCTATTTTGAAATACGATCCATTTAGTCCAACTTCTTTGCCGTCAGTCTATATTCCTAACATCTTTCCCACCAAGTACATTCACTTCTGTTTCAAAGGATAGTATTAACTCTGTCTGTACCACCCTATTTTGTGCATTCTAAGTCCTCACCACTTGTTGCACAGAAAGGTTTTTCCCATTGTCACCTCTGTTAATCAACTTAAATTTGCACCCTTTTGTTATAAGCTACAGTAAAGAGTTTTTATTTGATTCACATTTTTAAAAGATCTGCCTCTTTAGGATTTTTAGTCTCTGATGAAATGTTAAAAGAATCCTGAAATTTCATCTTTACTATCCCAACTTCTATTCATTAGTTCACATTCCTGATTCATAAGATCAGGGCATTTCTGTATTGGGGGAATTCCCGTTTCTAATGCTATTTGCTGTCAGATATCAATTCAAGGGCATTTCTCAAATTACCAAGGTGGTTTAAAGAATTCTTATGGTTGACAAACCAAGCAGGAAATAAAACAATGTGTAGAAACACTTCAAGCATTACACAGAACATACAACAATGCATACAGTGTACATAGTACAGCACAGGAACAGTCCCTTTGGCTCACCATGTCTGCACCGACGATGATGTCAGTAGAAACCAATCCCATCTGCTTGCACATGGTCCCTATTGCTTTGTTCATGTATCTAAATGCCTTTTAAGCATTGCTATCATATCTGCTTCGACCACCACCCCTGGCAACCCATTCCTACCACTCGTTGTGGAAAGAAAACTTGCCTTGCACATCTCCTTTAAACTTGCCCCTTCTCACTTGAAACTGTGGTCTCTAGTACTAGAACCCCCTGGCAAAAAGACTCTGACAACCTACCCTTTCAGTGCCTCTCATAATTTTATATATTTCTGTCAGGTTGCCCCTCTGCACAAGCGAAAACGATCCAAGCTTGTCCAGTCTCTCCTTATGGCTAATACACTCTGATCCAGGCAACATCCTGGTGAACCTCTTCTGAACGCCCTCCAAATCCTCCACATTCTTCCCACAGTGTGCCAATCAGAACTGCATGTACAGCTCCAACATGGCCTAACTAAAGTTTTATACAGCTGCAACGTGACTTCCTGACTTTTATACTCAGTGGCCCAACCGATGAAGGCAAGTTTTTCCCTTCTTCCTTTATATTCCTCAAGTGCCTTGTCTGATTTCAGCTTCCTAAACCTTACATATGCTTCCTTTATCTTTTTGTCTGAACTTACAACATCTCTTGTTATACAAAGTTCCTGAATCTTGCCATCCTCACAGGAACACGCTGGTCCTGAACCCTAACCAGCTGGCCTTTCAAAGACTATTTGCCCCATTTCTTACCTAATGCTGTTGAAATCAGCCTTCCCCCAAATTAGCACTTTCGCCCGAGGACCAGTCTTATCCATAACTATCTGAAAACTTAGGTACAACAATCTGCAGAGCACAGATAAAAATTCAAACATATGATTAAGATAGAAGCTGCTGTTGGAGCCTCACAATCAGCATAAATTGTTTTTCCTTAGGACTGCAGAGTTTGCTGAGTGGTCATTATGGCTTAGTATCTAATTTAAAAATGCAAACCTGAAAACAAGGATGCACAGAAAATTCCAAAGTTGCTGCAAGTTTTGCGGTCTGTTGACAATGAAAGGTTTTGCTGTCATTTAAAAATGTTTTGAAGTTGAGAAGATTTTTGTGTGATTGAGCTCATTCCCTTTCTGGATTACTCCACTTTTTCCTAACATCATGAACTCCTCTGAAGAGTTTCTTTAAGGCCATACATACTCTGAAAGCAAGTGTGTGACCAACTGGTGTTAACCATCCTGGGGTAGGACAGGAAGTGAGGTTTGCTTGGCCTCATGTTCCGGCCAACTGGAAAAAAAGGCAAGGGTTGATCACAATGGTATGGCTTTTAGGGAATTGCAGGAAAATTAGTTGATTGGCTTGTGTTGCTGCTCTAAATGTACCATTCAACACAGAGTTTGCATTTCTAATTTGCTGTCTTTCTCCTCTTTTCACAGTGATGTTAGTGCCATAGCGGACCTTATAATTAATTTTCTGAACCTTAACAAACCCGCCTTTGATGAGAAACCAGAATTATCTCCAGATAGCAGTGATGGTACCGGCAGTGACAATGAAAAAAACTGAAGATTAATGGCAGAAAGCTGTCCACAGACATTAAGAACACAACCAAAGTAAACCAAAGGCTTTTAACATCTGACAATGTTGTGGAACATTAAAAAAAATCTATAAACACACCACTTATGAAACTACATAGTGATCAATCAATGTCCAACACTTAACAACTGGGGAAACTTCTTCCCTGGTGAAATAAACTATAATTTTCACATTCCACTGATACTAATGTGGACTACTTGCTAAGGCAGTTTGTTGCTTTAAGTGTCTTATAAAAAGTGCAAACTGTAAGAACTAATAGCTGCTTAGGAAAACTGGAATGGAGAAATTAGTTTGGTATTTATTTTGACCTTTCCAGTTCAAAATGGCAGCACAGTTATGAAGGTAGTGTTCTTGCCTCATACCTCCAGGTTCAATCCTGTCTGTGTGGATGTTCTATGTCCTCTGTGTGACAACTTGGGTTTCCCATGGGTGCTCCAATTTCCTCCCACATCCTGAAAACTTGCTTATTGGTACATTAATTTGTAACTATAAAATACCCTAAGTATAGGTGGGTGGGAGAAGAATCAGGGTAGAATTGATGGGCATGAGAGAGAGTGAAGTAAGTTGTGAAATGGGTTTGATGGTATTGCTGTGATAGCCAGCATAGTCCTGTTGGCCTAAATGGTCTCCTATATCAGAAGGAGATGTAATATGAAAATATTCTGCCTGCAGTCCAATTCAAGCTTCTTTTTGGGGTTTCCTGTGAAAGATTGTTGTGTTGCAAAAGCATACATTTTGGATGTATAAACCAAGTGCATGGATGATGAATTTAGCAATAGCTTAAGTGCTGAGTATTTGTGTAGTATCTTGAGATGATTGTGAATGGCTAAATACAACTTGTGCATGAGTTGCCTGTTTTGGCAACCCTTTTTTTCATCGAATTACCATTTTTGTTTAATGCTGAACATCAGTCAAGTATCATCTATGGAGCTAACATTTGAGCTTAATAATATTATTTCAGATTTCCAGCATCTGTAGTATTTGCTTGTATAATTCTGAATAATTTGCATATTCACCATTTTTAAATAAAATCATTGCGTAAGGAAAGATGATTTGAAAAGAATTACATATATACAGTAGATAAGAAATAATGTAAAATGACATAGCTGAGGACATTCCAGGCATGGAGATTGCAAACCATGAAAGTGAAACTCGTCATATACTCAATACTCAACTTCTTGCTGGATTCAGCTTTTGTTTGACAGGTAGACATCATGAGTGAGACAGGACACCTCATTCTATTTTAGGGATATTACCTGCGTCTTCACTCATTGATGTTATGCTCCTTCCACCAGAACCTGTAGCCCCTCTTCATCCACATCGAGTGGTCCCTGATGTACTATTTCCCCAATTTTTCTTCCTGCCCACCCTCCTATTCGCTCATTCTCTTCTCTCTGTTTTGGGGTCAATTATCCTACACCGGATGTAATAAATATTGCGTTTGATCTTCACAGTTTGGAAATGCAATTAAATATTAATTTATTCATATTTAAACCAAGCCTTAGTGAAATAATATTTGTTTGTGTGCATATTAATGGATAATTAAAGCACATTAAATAAACTTTAATAAGTTTAATCTGTATGGGTCTTTTCAAACATTAATCATCTTCACAGTGAGGGCTGGTGCACGAGCATCTGGTTAAAATTCTAAGGAAAAGACATTAAGATCACTGGTTAAATTAGATTATATCTAATGGGAATATTTTCAAATTTAATTTGATAAACATCCTGCTTCAAAAATAACAGCAGTATATATACACACATAAGGAAAACTTAAAATGCTGTCACTGATCACCTAACATGATTACTCAAAGACTGCAGGGGTTCGACCAGCACTGGCTTCTTAAGCAACAATTGTGTCCTTGACAGTATGACTTACCACACCAGCAACAAATAAGAATACATTGTACTGTAGAACTCAGGTTCAGAGGATGGGAGATACGGTTGCATACATGTGATATCTCACGTCCTATTTTTGCAAGTGCCTCTGTTTTACCCTGCTGAGGTGACAAGCAGGTCAGCCGCCAGAGTCAGCAGCTTTGGGGCCATGTGGCTCTCCGAGGTTTTATGTGCAGCTCCTGATCCAGCAATTGCAGCCCTGTGGGGCTGCTTGTATCCACTCACTAGGCCAGCTGCCCTCACCTTGACTTTCCAAGAGTTCCCAGAAATCCTGGGATAGTCCCAACTCTTTCAAAGAAATGGCAGTGGTGCATCAGGCAGAGGCACTTGCAGACCAGAAGTGCTCAGGAGGCAGGAGAACGGAAGGTAAAATGTGACTCCAAGCACTAATCCCAAACCTCCACTGTCTACTCTGGGCCCCACAGATGCTAGATCTGGGACCCCAAGCCAAGGACCTGACTGAACCTGGAACCCGGAACCCAGAATAGGCCTAGAACCAGGAAACAAGGGATAAGTTATCCATGGACAAGAGATTCATAGACTAGATGCAGGTCCATATTCAACTCCAGATGCAAGTGATGTATGTGGGCCTGTCACTGTATGACACTGGTATGCATGGGGCTGTCACTATAAACCAATGGGGTATATTTCTGGTGACATGGGTCTGCTACTCCATAACGTGTACATTATTGGTGGGCATAGGTCAATCACAGTAAAATACAAGTGTACATGAATGGGCACAGATCTGTCATGTATAACACTATGGTATGCTACTAGTGAGCAATGGCCTGTTGCGCTCAAACCCCAGTACCAGTGGTAAAAGCCACACTCAATACTGCTGGAGTATTGTACAGTATTGGTGGACACAAGTCTGTTGCTATGTGTCAATGGGATGCAGTAGAGGTGGCACTATAACAGTCATACAGTATTAATGTCAGCATAGGACATTGAGGTACAATACAGATGAGTACTCATGCAGTGGTCAGACACAGGGCTATAGCTTGAAGAGTTAACTTGTGAATTTATATTATGAAGCAACTTTGAGAACAAAGAATCCCTGAGTCTGAAATAATGCAGACCTGGTCTATGTAAGAGTATGAGAATAAAAGAAACCAGAAGGTTCCTGTGAGGAATGTGGTGATTGGAGATAATCGGCCTTGTCCTAGCACCTTGATGATGGTAACCAAGGCATTAATTGGACAAAGAGATACTGCAGGTACAAAGTCACTAGATGAGGGTCCATAAACACAAGATGATCATACAGTGAAGATGACATCAGAAACACCTGATCATGCACCTTCTTGTCTTGGGGTTGGGTCAAGTGATAGTTGAACTTGTGTACAATAATTGGGGAAGAGTGTGTGGACTGCACTGATAAGG
>JARFYF010000050.1:23473420-23483994 GCA_030265395.1 Rhina ancylostomus | reverse complement strand
GGGAAAAGTGAACAAGAGGAGAAGAAAACTGGCTGGACAGGTAGGTATGGGAGGGAGAAGACCACCAGGGGTGTGGCTTACCTGAAATGGGAACATTCAATGTTGAGTTGTTAGCTACCCAAGTGGAATATGAGATGGCCTTTTCCATGCAAATTGTAGACAGGATGAAGATGTACAGGTTGGTAACATATTCCTCAACCCTTTAGGGCATATGCCTTGAAATTACTGGTCACCCACACTACCCCACAGTTTCTGTCCCAACCTGGCACTGAATGCAGTCTTCCTTGCCCTTGGAGTGGTTGAGTCTGAGACTGGTCTGCTTTAGTGCAGATGGACTGGGCAGTCATAGAACAGCTTTGATAGCCATTAAGGTCCCAGCCCTCAGGCTCACCAGCTGTCAAAGATGTCACCATTTCTGAATGTTTGCGAATGTCTGATTTTGTTTTTCAAACATTCAATAAATTTGGGGGTTGTTTTCAAAGGTAACATTTTGGCAAAGATCTTCCTCTTACACAAGCTCATCTGGTCACTGGACCATGCTGTTTCTTCCAGGATGGTCCAGGGTTTCCAATGCTCCTCCTGCAGGTGGCTGTCTGCCTGACAGAACAGCACTGAGGTTGCACCACCCCAGATCACTGGCAGTCAAAGTTACTGTTTAAGTTAAATGTCTTTTGACACTTACAAAGAATCATAATCTCTTTGGGCCTGCCGGAAATTAAAAATGTTAAATTTAATTAAAAAATTTAAGTTAAAACAAAGAGTAAAACTTGCATGTATGCACACACACGCACAAATACATTGAAACTAACAAATAAATTAAATTCTATTTGCCTTTCTCTAAGCTGACAGTGACTCATTTATTTTAATGGAGATTGCTGTTGGGTTATCATTGCAGTCAGAGCTGGGATGTCTGTGGATTTTGATCTCTCATGAGATTCCATGTGTGCTGGGCAGTTGGCAGATAAAGGTATTTTTATCATCCCTGTAGGTTCCATTACACAGATTAATTCCTGGCGTAATTAATATTTGCAACTGTCAATGTATAAAAAAAATTTTCAACTTGGTCCAGCTTAGGAACTGAAAGATTTTCAATGAGAATGTTTTTTTTTAGGAACTCTGCAATCTCTTTACTCTGTCTTCGATTCCTTATCTTGTATTGCTTGACCTTGAGATGCTGGACACCTAAACAAGGAAAGAAGTATTATTTTACCTTTGTTTGATGTGCCAATGTTGCAGCTGAAAAGTCTTGACTCTGATCTCAGATAACTGGTGTCAGTGAACAATATCAGAAATATCAGCAAACTCCATTGACAGCCGTGATAACATAGTTTAATCGGGCTTCAGCTTTTGCAAGACCTCTGTTAAGTTTCTCACAATCGCTGAATCTGGATGCAATATAGCTATACACTTCTGTTCATGGAAAGAGCCAATATTATTGCTGCTGTGCTATACTGCACTAGGGTAAGGTCCCCAGAAACAAGTTGTGTATCTAAAGTTTCATTGGCATTGCTGAAGTTTGAGAAAAGAATATTCTGTTTAACATTTTGGCAGTTTTGCATATTTTGATCCCCAATTATGTGACACTTCAGCTCCAACTGACAGTGAGTTCTTTATTTTGTTTTTCACAGTTTATGAAACCCTTTTGCAACAATGGATATATGTCTGTTGAATCCAGCATTAATTTTTCATTCTGCTGTGTTGTTTCAGTTTTGTTGCGAGTTTAACAGGATTAGCAACACTAAGCTTGAGACGAAAGATTCTCCTGTAAAATAGCACTGGAGTACATAGGTGCACACAAGTAGTGTTGTATTGCTTATGACTAGGGTTAATGCATTTGAATGCTTCATGCCTATGTTGCCAAATTACCTTGTGTCAAAGAGTCAGTTACAGTTAGAAGGTAAAAGAACATTTCTGTGTCTCAGTATAACTTAAATTAGGCAGCAAAGTAGGGATAAGCTTGTCTGATTAGAAACTGTTTATACAGATATTAATCTTAAGCAAAAGCCATTTAGTTCAAAAATAAAGTTCAAAACTTTGGATGCTTAAGGTTTTTAATATGAAAATTGCTAGTTTACCAACTTCCATTAACTTCAATTGAACTGATTTTTTTTGAGGAAGAATATGCAGCCCGTTTCTCATTACCAACAAGGCATAGTTTTAGACATATGTACTGGAAAACTGCATTTACATCAGTGCAGTTTGCACCATTATTACAGAAGTACAAGACCTCAACTGTAAACCTGTTGTGTTCCTCAGAGCTAGTGAGCAGTTGGGCACTTGGTAAAACCTGATGTGGCCACTGGCCCTCCTGAACCATTTTCTTTCTTAGTTTTCTCTGTAAGCCTGCCTGGGAACCTCCTCAATGAAGTCATAGAAATTATATCATCTTCTAGCTCAGTCTGTGAAGAAGCTGCTTGCATTCCACTTAATCTGCTCACCCAAGTCCCCAGCATGTTCCTTTGATCTTCCAGCAACACTAGCCAGGTGTTGCATCGCCGGCAAAGTCATCTCATTCTGATGGCCCATGAGAAGTAGTTGAAAACCACCTTGAGTTGCTGATGTTATTTTGGTGAAAGTACTCTCATAGTGATGCTGCACCATGACTTCCATGGTTTAGAGTCAGCACCAACATTGGAACAGTGATGTGTTTCCAAGTAAGGATGGCATGAGATTTGGAGGGGAATCTGCAGTCGATGGTGTTTCCACGTGACTTGTGCCCTTGTGATGTTCATGGATTTGAAAAGTGCTGTTGGAGTAGTTCTGCAAACATCTATGTTGACCTGTAAGCATTGATTGAACCTGAAATTGAAAGATAAGTACAGAAGTTTGTTAATAACACATTGATGGGCAGCATTTCAAGCATTATAGATAGAAGAATTGAATTACAAAGAGATTAACAAACTGAGTGACTGGATGTAGCTGCAGTTAATGGATTTCAGTCTAGACACTCTGGATCTGAAAAGAATAGAGCTGAAGATATTCAAAATGGTGAAAAGCTAGAAGCAGTGGCTGTCCAAAGACACTTGGAAGATATGGATCAATAAAATATCATCAACGCATACAGAAAAATATTAAAATGGCTCATGGAATTCTGCCCTGGAAGACTGGAGTATAAGGGAATTGGAGTTGCACTATAGCATTGCAAGTTCCTGGTTCAACACTTGAAGTATTCTGAGGCCCACATCTTGAAATGAACGCATTGTAGATTTACTAGACTCAAATTGCAAGGAGAAATTTAATAAACTGGAGTTGTAATCCATGGAATTTAGAATGATAGAGAGTGATTTGATTGATAATTTAATGAAGGAGGCAAATTATTTCTGCCGATGGGGGAATTTAAGACCAGGAATCATTGTCTAAAAACAAAAGCTAGGCATTTATGAAAGAAGCTGGGAATTAATTCTACATGTGGAGAATGGTGGATATTAGAACTTTTCTCTTCAAGTACTTTGTCAGTTGTTAATTTTAAATCCTGAAATTAACATATTTTGTTAAAAGATAGATAAAGGGATACAGTATTTTGATCCCACCACCAACCACATCTTGCCCTCTCTTTCCCCTTTCTGCTTTCTACCCTCTCTGTGACTCCCTGGTCTGCTCATCCCTCCCCACCTATTCCCCCTCCCTCCCCACCCTTTCTCCCCCTCCCTCCCTCTCTTCTCAGGCACTCTCCCCTTTGACTGCAAGAGGGGTGACGCCTGTTCCTACTCCTGCTCCCTTGCTATCATCCAGGGCCCTCAACAGTCCTTCCAGGTGAGACAGTCTTTCACATGTATATTGTCTGATGTTATTTATTGCATCTGGTGCTCCCAATGTGGCCTCCTGTACATCAGTGAGACCGGATGTGGACTGGGCAATTGCTTCTCCAAGCACCTGCTCTCTGTCCTCCACGGCCATCAGGATCTGCCATTTGCCAACCGTTTTAATTCTCACTAGTTCCACACTGACAGAAAATCCCACCACTGCAGCTCTACTGTCATCCCTGCTGGGGTTCCCTTCCAACCAGCTTTGGCCAGCTCCTCTCTCAAGTCTCTGTGGTTACCTTTACTCAACTGTAATGCCAATACATCCAACTTCATCTTCTCCCTCTCAAACTGCAGGGTGAATTCTATCATATTATGATCACTGCCTCCTAAGGGTTCCTTTACCTTAAGCTCCCTAATCAAATCTGGTTCCTTGCACAACACCAAATCCAGAATTGCATTTTCTCTAGTGGACTTGACCACAGGCTGCTCGAAAAAGCCATCTCGTAGGCATTCTACAAATTCCTTCTTCTGGGATTCCGTACCAATCTGATTTTCCTAATCCACCTGCATATTGAAATCTGGCAATCAGATGCTTGAGATAACATACTGTGACCACCATAACATTGCCCTTTTTACATGCCTTTTCTTTCTCCTGTTGTAATTTGTACCCCACATCTGGACCATCTTGCATCTGGACCCTCCACTGTATAATTATGTTAAGCACGAGGACTGACTCAATGAGCAATAGAATTAGTCTTACAGACTTTGTGTGCCCAAGGTTCTTTCCTGCTCTAGTTTAAACAAGGATAAGATTGAATTATAGTAATTTTTATGTGTTGCACTGTATTGCAGCCACAAAACAACACATTCCACAACATACCTCAGTGATAAAAAAACTGATTCTGATTCTGAATTGATGTGGGCATTGGTGGGGAGTGATGGTAGTCACAATTAGCTAGGGGTTGTCGGAGACAAAAGTGGCTATTAGGTGGAATGGTTGGGGCATGATTGATTGTGGCTTGGTGGTAGGGGAGACCGATACTGAGCTGCAGGATGGGGCAAGGAATTGGTAGGAAACCTGAAGGAGACTTAATTGCAGGAAATTCCATGCACTGGACTTCAGGTTATTCAACCTGGTCAGGCTTGTTCCCTTCAGATTGCACTGAAGGAGACCTCATCTACTGTCCTCATCAATGGCCTGTACTGATCCTGAGCTAGACACGTGCACACTTTGGAAAATTGATGTAAAAACATATACTGAAATATCATTTAGATGTCTCCATTGGTAAGCAAGTCAACTGCATGGAGAACCTGGAACAAAACTGCCTTCCAACAAGAACTCTGCATTAACTAGGGCTTTTGTCTAAATTCCTTCATGCGATACAGAAAAACACTGTGCTATGCAAAGGGATTTCAAGGTCAAAGAGTCTACATCTGCTTTATTCCTGATTTATGTGGATAAAATTCAGAGATAGTGTGGTTAGAAATTCATTCTAAGCATTAGCGCAAAGCAGGTAATATTGCTTTGGCCAAAAATAATATGGCCCACCTGACACATAATTCAATAACTTCAACAGCATGTGGCCCACGCAATGTTTAATGCTTTTTTTTGATTAAATGAGGGTTTCTTCCATGCTGCTATACTGCTCTTGCTTCAACACCCTTTGCACAGGGTCACACAAGCCCATAATGTCAAGAACCCACACCCAGCATTATCCTAGCATTCTTCTTTGTCTTGGAAATGTTATTTCATCTCAGGATTATTTTATCTCAAGCATCTGATTGCCACGATTGCTGTCAGAAATATTTCTTTTTTAATAAAATATTGCATTAATATAAAATATTAATATTAATGCAACTTTTTATAAATATTGCATTAATTTATAACATTTATAAAAATTAATGCAATATTTGTAAAAAGTTGCATTAATATAATATAACATTTTATAAATATTGTTGCATTATATTAATGCAACTTTTGTGTGCATACTTGGTTGCAGTGGAAAAGAAATACTGCTTGTTAACAAAGGTCAAATAATTCCTTTCTGCATGATACAGTGCACAATTTTCATAATTATATCTAATGTTGTATTAAATAGCTCAGCTAAGCAACGACTGGAAATTAATACATGAAAAAATACCACAGGTCTGGGTAACATTTGGTCTGTCAATGCAATATTACTCTGAATTTACCGCGTAAATAGTCCTAATGGTCTTGGACCAATCAAATGTACCACAAATCTTTTAAGGAAAACGTATAAGATCACAGTTGCGGTCTGTGCAACTGCCATGTTACATTAGACATCAATAACTCTGTTTTACAGCACTGAATCGCCAATGGCTTCCTGATTTTGTACATTGACATTCGGTGTTCCACAAAGAATTCAACCATTCTCTGCTGTAACATCTGCTAATTGATTTTGGCTCTCCGTGACATCTACTAGAATTTAATACATGAACACTTTCAGAAGACATTTAGGAGAATAAATTTAGCTGCTCTGCTTTGGATATAGTACACAGTTTGTCAATTTACATATTATTCTCTATTAAAAATTATTCTAATTGTAAGTAATTGGCAGAAGCAGAATTTCATATAAATCAAATATAAAATGTTAGGTTTATATATTAATTATTTATGCCACTTTCTATTTAAATAGCTTAAAACTTTAAGTAACATTTCTACTTATCCATTTTAAACCTGTTGTATTAACATCCATTGGCTGTTAAGCACAGACAAAAATAATTAAAGACAAGCGCAGACTTTAACAGAGAGAAGCTTGATTGTACTTAGCTCCTGAATACATTTATTTGGAGTGGACTTAATGTAAATTGCACACTGAAAGATATCAAACAATGTGACCTTGCACACAAGGCAGACTTATTGCTCTTCCAGATGAGAGTTAATCACACCTGAGTTTGCTGTTAGTTCACAATTCCTTCTTCATTTGGTCAAAATGCCTCAATTATATCCTGACTCTAAATCTGTATTTTTTTGTATAACTTTTAAAATCACACACACACACACACGGCCTGAATCACGCCACAATTAATCATTTTCATCATAACAATGGCCAAAGAGAACAGCTGGAACCTATTTTAAATAGTTCAATTCAAACAAAATGATTGTGATGCAAGAATAATTAATCATAACAATCTGGAACAGTTGGTCTAAAGGTCCTTTACTTGAGTAATGGGCATGGTATGCTGTGGCTATGGGAGCTGACACTCTGCAGGTAGCAGCCTGCAGTATTGGAGTTAAGGTAATTCAAGCCTCCATCTTTTCAGCTGGGCCAAACCATATAATGCCGTGATTTAGAAGAATGACTCAGCCAGTCATTATCCTTTCAACAAAACCAGAAGTCCATGGTGAATCAAAGGAAATGCAGTGACTGAACAAAGAGGACACAGCAAAACAGTGTTGTGTCATTCTCACGCTAACAAGGAGAATGATGGGCTGGATCACCTTGGATCCATCCCACTGCCCAGACTCACCACCCGCCATTCCTACTCGACCTTTCTCCAGATGTGTTTGTGTGGGGGGTGGGGGAGCGTGGGGGGCATTGTTCAGACCCTCTTGTGCCTGTGAGGTGTCCAGTGAGACAGAGTTTGCTCCTCCTACCACAGAGTAAGCCTCAGACAGCATTTCTGCATCACTCTGACAGCTCCCAACAGAGAAATTCATGAAATGAATAACATAAATTTAATCACTAAAAAGATTAAACAATGAAGAATTAAATTGGTAGGGAAATTATGGTGAAGATTCTTAGGGAGAGGATTTACTCACATTTGGCAAAGCATCAACTCATTATTATGGTTACTCACATTTGGAAAAGCATCAGCTCATTATTATGGTTACTCAGCATGGCTTTGTGCATGGGTGGTCCTGTCCCACAAATGTTTTGAGGAGGTGGTCGCAAAAGTGAAACATGAACCGGTTTCTCTTTCCACAGATGCTGCTTGACTGGCTGAATTCTTCCAGCATTTCCTTTTTTTGCTTTAGATTCAAGCATCTGCAGTTTTATTTGTTTTGCCTTTGACTTTTTTTCCCTTAATGGCCCAAAGCCAATATATAGTAAGTAAATCTAATTTTTATTAAGATGGAGCATTTTTCAGTTTTTGGTTATAGTGTACTGAGTGTCTGAAGATGGGTCTTGAGACATGCTCTTTTTTGTGTCAAGTTTTGAAATTAATTCAATGGATTTAATTTATTGACTTTTCTAGTTTTCAGTTTAATTCATCTTTTCAACATAAATGTCAGATGACAACAGTCTCAGCTCAAAACAATATGGCCTCAAACTAATTCCAGGATTTGGAATTGGGGGGGGTGGGGTGCAGGCCATATTTGACAATTGATACTGCAATACTTATGGAGTGTTGTTCTGTCACAAACACTGTCGGCCGGACTGCCCATTTGCTCTCATGTAATGGATCTCACAGCTCATTCTGAAGGAAAGCAGGGGAGCTCTCCAGCTAAATGGAAAACAGATGACCTACTCATTTATTTCACAACTATTTGTGGGAGATTGCTCTGCACAAACATGATGCAGTATTTCCGATGACAGAATGGTGATGGTGTTTCAAAGGTGTTCAATTGGTTGTTAAGTGCTTTAGGACTTCCTGAAGTTCTGAAAATACAGGAAAAATGGAGGTCTGAGTTGGGATGCAGGGTGTTGCTTTTCTTGGTGCTGCGTGTATGATCACTAACTTGTTCTGAAGTGGAATGAGATTATGATTCTTTTCGGGTTAAATTGTGCTGCTCCCAAAATTTGACTGGAATCTGGTCAAGAAGCAAGTTTGTAATGATGAAATTAACTGAATGACATAAATTTCTATGCAACACAACTATATGGCATTGTTGGGGAAATGCATCCGTTGTTAGGCACCCTCAGATTTCACAGCATTGCTTGATCTAAAGGGAGCCTCCATGATCACCTCTCAGGCTGAAGCTGGAAACCCAAATGAGGTATGTTGCCTTCAAGTTACTTACTTACTTGTACTCCTTCAGTACTTCCTGTTCATGGTACTGAACCAACCACTAAATCATGATCCTTAGCCAATAAATCCTTACTCCTGACCTCCAAATACATGAGCTTTTTTGACCCTGACTACCAAGCTTCTCTTGCCAACCTCACCCTAGATCAGCTCCACTCTTGGACCTACCTGTGTTTTCCCTCAGAGTATTCCACAATGGCACAGCACATGATGGGCTGTATGCAAGACCCATTTTGTAAAGGCTGACATCTTGTAATGGGGGCATTACTGTAATCATACAGCATGGAAAATAGGTCCGTTCAAACACAGTCTGTGCTGATTATCAGGTACCCATTTACACTAATCCCACTTTATACATTCCCATCAACTTCACCGATATGCTCAGGGCTGATTAACCTACAATCCACATGTCTTTGGGATATGGGAGGAAACCGAAGCAACAACTCCACACCAACAGCAATGGAGGTCAGGATTGAAACTTGGTCCTTGGAGCTGTAAGGCCAAAACTCTACTCACTTTGCTCCTCCATTATACTTTTAAGCCCTTGACCAAAATGATTGTTGGCCAACCTTCCAGCATCTCTGTGAGTGCTGATTAATCTTTGGGCTAGGTATTAGTTGAGAAAACTGAATTGCTTCAAATGCATTAACAGCCTTGCTTAGATAAAGTGAAATGAGATATTTATTTATTAGTCACATGTACATCGAAACACAGAATGACATGCATCTTTTTGCATTACTGAGAATGTGCTGGGGGCCGCCCGCAAGTGTCACCACTCCTTTAGTGGCCTTCCATGCCCACAACTCCTAACCTGTACGTGTTTAGAATGTGGGAGTAAACTGGAACACCCGGAGGAAACCCACGCAGACACATGAGGAGAACATACAAACTCCTTACAGACAGTGACGGGAATTGAACCCAGGTCTCTGGCGCTGTAATACTGTCATGCCAACCACTACACTACCGTGACCTAATGCTGTATTCAGTATTCCAGAAATGGCTTCACCAATGCCCCAATATAACACAAGCATAACCTCCCTTATTTTGTATCCAGCTCCCTCAGCAATAAATAATATTTTCTTAGCTTTCCTAATTATTTGCTGTGTCTGCATACTAACCTTTTGTGATTCAGGTATTAGGACTTCTCAAAGCTCTGTAGTCTCTCACCTTTCAAATAATATGTACCTCTTTCATTTTTCTGTCAAAGTGAGTAATTTCACATTTTTCCACATTGAACTCCATTTAGCCATATCTTTGTCCATTCATTTAAAGTGCCTCCAACAAATTTCTCTTTCACACTGCTCTGGTATTGGTAATTTTCTTGGATTCCTTCCTTCTGATTTACAACTATTCCTGATATGTGAGATGTATACTCTGTAATGAAGACTGATGCAGAGGACCTGTTCAATTCATCTGCCATCTCCTTGTTTTTCATTATCAATTTCCCAGACGTACGTTCTGAAGCACCAGCAATGACTTCTTAACTTCTCTTATTAAATATTCAAAGAAACTCTTCCTATCTATCTGTTTTAATGTTTCTGGCTTGCCCTATTTGGCACTCTAATTTTTCCTTCTTTAGTAATCTTTCCATCATTCTTTGCTGTTTTTTAAAAATTCTTCTGTCTTGCCGCCTGCCTTTGAATGAGCACGTGCCTTTTCTTTGATGCTATCTTTAAATTCCTTATTTAACCATGCATGGGGTTGTGGATCCACTCCGGATTTTTTAATCTTTCTGTCAGTACGTATCGATTCTGTACATTCTGAAAAATCCCCATAAGTGCCTGCCACTGTACTTTGACTGACTAACATTTCAATATACTCTGCTTTCAAGTCCTC
>JARFYF010000050.1:23423520-23441241 GCA_030265395.1 Rhina ancylostomus | reverse complement strand
GCAGAAAATTGGGACGCTGGGTGGGTACCATGGCCGGCATAGACTCATTGGGCCGAGGGGCCTGTATCTGTGCTGTATTACTCTATGACCTTACAATTTTCCACATTATTTTCCATCTGCCATGTCTTTGTTCATTTATTTAACCTGCCTTTATTTCCTTGAAACCTCTCTGCTTCCTGGTCACAGCACAAACTGTCACCTAGATTTGTATCATCAGCAAACTTGGAGATATTAAACTTGATCCCTTCTTCCAAGCAAGTGGGCCACCAGTGCCAATCACTGAGGCACCCTACTAATCACAATCTCCCAAATGAAAATTACCCATTCTCTATTTTCTGTCCATTAACTGATTCTCTATCAATGTCAGTATATTACCCCCAGTACCATGTGCTCAAAATTTGTAGCCTGTTGGACTGAATAGTTTAGCTTGGTTTGCCTGAATTGCTGATGCAGTCCTCGGGAAAATAAAGCTTGACGTTTTACCAGAGGCACATGCCAACATTGTGTAAACACTTCAAAAAAAGTTTTTTAGCTGTAACTTGTTTTCATAAGGCAAGAGTACAATGCTGTGCATTTACAAGATGGATGGTAGTTATTTCTCCTTTGTTTAATTATCTTTGAGTGACACCTTCTTGAAAGTTGTCTGCAAGCCAAATACAACACATCCAGTGGATTGCTCCTATTTATGCTGCTAGTGCACCTTCCAAAAATTCCAACAGACTTTTCAAACATGATTTCCCTGTCATAATTCTATGTTGACTCTGCCCAATCCCATTACCATTTTCTAAGTGCCCTTTCATCACATCTTAATAATAGATTCCAACATTTTCCCTGCATTTCATAGTTTATAAGTATTTGTGTAAACTAAAGGCTTCCGTATATTCACTGCACCAGATCTCCCATTAGCCTAACTTAACACATTTGTTAATTTGGGTTGGTTGTTCTTCTAGTGTATTTCTTTATTAAGAGTTCTTCATTATTCACATGTACATCAAAACACACAGTGAAATGCATCTTTTACATAGTGTTTTGGGGGCAGCCCTCAAAGTGTTGCCACGCTTCCAGCACCAACATAGCATGCCCACAACTTCCTAACCCGTACTTCTTTGGAATGTGGGAGGAAACCGGAGCACCCGGAAGAAACCCTGACAAACACTGCGAGAATGTATAAACTCCTTACAGACAGTGGCCAGAATTGACCCCCAGGTCACTGGCGCTGTAATAGTGTTATGCTAACCACTGCACTACTGTGCTTGCCCTATTTGTTGAACTAATGCTGGTTCACTTAACCTGATTGTTTTGGTGTTTGATTATTAATTAAATAAAAACTTGTTCTTAAGCAGTGACAGTAAGTAGCATTAAAGATTTTCAGTACTACCTTGCAGACGCTGCTGAATTCAGACTTTAAGAAAATGATTTGGGTGAAAACATCTGGTGTTTAACTTCATAATGCTTTATAATTCTGTGGAATACAAGGCAATTGCTTTCTGCAAAGAATATTTTAAAGTGTTAGGTAAATAATAAATGTACTACCATTGTAAATAAGTAAAGTTAATATTTGGCAAGTTGTAAGGAAAACTTTGTTGTTAATGTTTTGACAGATGAAGAACATGACTCCCAAAAGTTATGAGATCAGTCATTCTAATAAGAGAAATAACTACCATTTTTCTGCATTTAATTGTGAACTCCCATCATTGTTCTTGACTTCATGAACACCAGTTACAGTTGACAAAATTTTTAAGTGTTTACATAATGTTGAGACATGCCTCTGGTAAAATGTCAAGCTTAGTATCCCACATGATGCATCAGCAACTCAGGCAAAGCAAGCAAGAATGTTTAGTTCTACAGGCTACCAATTTTACTGTGCAGCTTGCAATTCATCTGAGGCATTCATAACTAACCTTTCAAAATAATTGCTCTCAATCCATTTCTTAACTCATACTCTGCTGTGAAAATTGAAATGTCGGAACTCATGCCACAAGCATGAAATAAATAGATGAAGTTGGATTAGGTGGATCTCTCACAAAAAATGAAGTGTGAAATTGGGTAGGTTTTATGATGGGTGATTAGTTTTGTCTCTTGCTTTCCTGTGGGCCTTGATTCTTGCCATTAGCAGCTGTAATCCATTGGACTTAATTCCATTCAACAGCAACGTCAATGTTCAGATAGCATCCCAAGTGTAGAAATATGTCCCAAGTAATTTTGCAAAAATATAACCATTTTGGGAATTCTGTGGCAACAGCTAATTCCACACCAGCAAAGGGTCAGAAGCTGACATGAGGTGGAGTAGTCCTTTGTTTTGTGAGTATTGGTGTTGAGTGGTATTTGTGTCGGCCCAGAGAAGGACAAATTAATTCCAAATAGTCTGGTGCAGTGGATTGAAAAGACCTCCCAATTTCAGTGGCATTGAAATCATTTTCTCTAATCTGAGAAGCAAGAAGTTTGTTAACCTGTCTAATGCTAAAATTCCCTTTCCAAATCAGTGAGTTTCAGGCTTGAATAAACTTATGATTAATGAAGAGGATGGTGGGTGGGAGGTGGAACGCTTAATTTTTAAGAATACTTTTGAGGAACATTAATGTTCCTTTGGGGGAAAAATGATGAAAGAGAAGTGCAATATGTCAATAAATAAAGCACAAACATAAACTGTCAGCCATAACATCAAAGGAAATTAAATTAAACAAACACAAGATAGAAATCATTCCATTTTAAGTAAATGCATGCTCTGTGAAAGGACCTGAAGCGTCAACTCTATTACTTTCACTGTGGATGCTGCCTAATTTGCGAAGTGCTTCCAGCAAATTTTGTTCATGGGTTGGGACCCATACTTAATTGAGGACAGTCAAAATACCCTGGAGGGGGAGGTAGGGGTACAAAGGATTAAAGCTGAGATATACAGGCATTCCAACCCGCACAACATTATTGGTTTTGTTTTTCTTTCCTCTGATGTGGCTTGGGGTGAGTCGAGAATGAAGGGCCTAGTCTCACAATAAGGGATTAGCAATTAAAGGCTTCAGATGAGGAGGAATTTGTGAATCTTTGGAATTCTCTACCTGGAGAACTGAGACATTGAATATTAAGAGTTGAGAAAGATTTTTGAACGTCAGAATGGGGGAATCAAGGGCTCTGGGAATCAGCTGGAAAGTGAAGGCCAAATATCTGATCAGTTGTGATCATTCTGAATGTGAGGCATGTTCAAAGTTTACTACTGCTTCAATGTCTTATGTTCTTATATTGAGAACCAAAGTGATCAAAAAAGCTTTTTCTTTGGCAGATGGTTGGCTATGTTTAAAAATAAATCTGAAATCTAAGATGTTTGTGATGCGTCATTGGGATAGAGCATTCTGCGTTATGTGGTCTCTCCAGTGACCTATTCTACTTGCGGTTTTCTTGATAGCTAATCTCTAGTCTTCAATCTGCAGAGGTGCTGATGTTTCAATTGCAGATTCCTGGAACCCTTATGGTGAAAGACAGATCATTTTGATTTGCAATAAATTGGTTATTATCATATCATTGTCACTTCATTCACACACAGAATTAAGAATGATGTAGGATACCAGCTTATTATCGTGTATTTGAGGTTCAGATTGACATGTTAAACCCCTTGTCCTGTGCACTGTTTCTCAGCTACCTTGAATGATTTCCAGATACACAGGTTGCTTAGAATAATTTTAATTGCCATTTTTAAACTTTTATCTGACAGCAGAAGGGAAGCTGTGGAACTTGCTTCCACTATTTCACTAAACAAGAACAGAAACTGCTGAAAATACTCACCAGGTTCTGCATCACTGGTAGTACAAACAGTGCGAGTCCTTCTCCATGTGAAATGCTATTACGTCCTCTACAGACCTGCTGAGTACTTATAGCAGTTTCTGTCCATGTTCTTGAAATTAGTATCTCCTTTTGGCTTATTGTTTATTGTAATAAAACCATTTGAATCTAACATGGACCCCTAATTTCATTTGCATAATTTTATCTGGAAGTTTAAATAATTGAATTTTTTTCTGTTTAACATGAACAACTTTCTCTAGGTTTAATATTTTCATAAGATTATTTAAAATATTCAGCAATTAGATAATCAGCTTTACAGACTGCAAAATATTTTTCTGTAAGTATCATGAAAATGACAAAGTTTTATAGAAGATCAAATGTTGTACTGCATGTGGGAATCATTACGTTGCTCCCTTTATTCCTAGGCCTCCATTCTTGATCTGCATTCTGGAGCGCTGTCAATGGGGAAACAGTTCGTCAATATCTATAGGTAAGATCTGGGCTTTACATTGTTTTCACCAGTTCTTCATCAGGTCTTCATGGCACAGGATCGCACAAACTGAAGAACACTTCACAGAGGAGCCTTTATCACATTGTCACCCTATCCATTTGCAGCAGATTTAATTGGCTAGTGACCAAGACAGCAAATCCATGCTTTTTATTTCCTCTCTCCACCTTTGGAGCATTTTTTAAAATTCCAAAATAAACTATACATCATAAAAAACAAAACAGTGCAAACCTTTACATTCATGTACAGATCCATCATTAGAGTTACCTTTTTATATTAAAAAAACACAGCACCAATGCTACTTGTGTGGCTCCCTGGGGGCTACCCAATCCCGTAATTTACAATATTTAAGGGTTTTTTTTGCCTGACCCTGCCCCTCCCTCTCCAGTGGCAGAAGAACCCTAAACTGTAGTCCTTCCCCACTGAGCCCTTGCGTTGGCAGCACCCAGCTTCAGTACGTCCCTTAGCATGTATTCCTGCAGCCTGGAATGTGCCAGTTGGCAGCATTCCCCTACGGACATATTACATGTAAAGTGATTCTGTCCCTTATGAAGTTTACATGCCATATTGACTCATTTGTAGGCCTCCCTAAAATTCAACTACATTTAAGTAAAAGTATTAAGCCAGATAGGCTTAATCATCAATGTCAAGTTCAAGGTGTCAATCAATAATTTGAACCTGGGCATTGCTATTTTGGACCTCCATGCTCCAGCCTATATCCCTTCTTGACCATACACAATTGAACATGTGTTGAAACAGCATGAAGGATTCACCTTTTTACCATATTTCCTCACAACTTAGAAGCAGTTATTTGGCCCATCAGGACAATGTCAGCTCTCAAAGCATTCACATCAATTCCAATTTCCCACTTATTTCCCTGTAATTTATTTCTGCACACAAGCCCATCGATTGCCCCTCCCCCACCAATTCTCCCACGAGCCATCTCCACCAGAGGTAATTTCAATAGTTAATTGACCTCGCAATCAGTGTGCTTTTGGGATGAGGGTAAAAACTAAAGCATCAGGCAGAAAATCGATCAGTCACCAGGAGAATGTGCAAACTCCATACAGACAGCACCAGAGGTCAGGATTGAACCCAGGTTACTGGAGCTGTAAGATGCTGCATTCGTGCTATTTAAGGGGATCATAAACTACTAGTAGGTGAGTTGTTTCTTCTAACTGCTGCAGTTTTGTACATTTTGGATGCTTTTTCGAACTTGTTTAAAGTTTCAATAGCCTTCAGGCACTGGTCTGGCTGCACCTGGTGATCTTTAAGCTTGTGCACAAGCCAGTTGCTTTGGGTTCAAGATCTCCTTGCAGCGCTATCTCTGAGTATGGAGCATCACAGAAAGAATGAACACGTCAACCTGCTGGAGGAAGAGTGTGGTGACACATCTGCCTGCCCTCCAGTAAGTTGATTGCCTGGAATTGCTCAATGTCGTTTCTACTGAATTTTATTTTTATTACTGGTGAATATGTCAGTAGTGGTAACTTTAGAATGTCAAATATGAAATTTAGCCTTTAAAACATGGGTATTTTGCAGGTGGCATTACACTAATGTTGTGTCCCAAACAACCTGGTATCTCTCAATCAGCCAGATTAAGCATTGCTATGCAGTACATTTTCTGCCATTATTATTGTAGCCTGATATCCAATCTCATGTGAAACTGGATTTTTCTGATTGTGATGTTTCTTGCATGATTATCCTTTGGAGGTGGCCAAGTCTCAAACTGCATCATACATCCTGGAATTACTCAGAAGTGTTTCTACTTGTGTAATCCTCAGATAAAGAGCTTCATATTTCTACATGAATTGAAACAGCATAGAGTGCACAGGTTGAAATAATTTTAAATGGGGATTAAACTGAGAATATTGCATATTGTTAATTTAAAATTACATTTATAGGTACTTTGGTGAGCAAGTAAAAGATTTATTTGATGAAGAAGACTTCGCATTATACAGGTACTCTATAATGTATTCTGATAATTTAGTAATGTAAGAATAGCTACATACGTGGTTGACTGTCACTGAACTTTGAAAGATCTGTTTCTTCTCTGCTTCTCCCATTCCCCTACTGCCTCTCACTGGGATCTCAAACTGTTTGTGGTGTTGTGTATATCTCTGGGTCTATTGTTCCCTCCAGGTCCTAAGGAAGATTATAAGGTCTATTTATTTTTTCTGCAGTAGAAAACATTAGTGATGCTTCCAATAGCCAAAACTTCAGATTTTCAATGGATATTCGAGGTGATCTAAGCCTTTATTGATTGTTTGCCACTTCCAAATCTTTGAAACTGAAAAGCTGAATATTTCAAATATTGATCTATCACTCCTGTCAAATGGCATAAGGCACAATGTAGTGACGTCTGATTGGCAATCTTGAGTCCATCTATCATCCTGAGATTGCCACATTTATCTTCTGACTTTGTTTTATCAATGCCATTGTGGTCAGTGTTGCTTTGTATTTTACTCTATTGCAAGATACACTATCCTACTTATTTGTTGTTGTTTCTGCATCAACATTCTATTCAAATCAATATTATTGTGCAGATTCCTGTTCGAGTTCATTCCCAGACACCAAAAAGTGAAACACTTTCCTTTTTGCAGTAACCGTTGAAATCTCAAGCTTGGCACCACTTCATCTTTTTCCCCACTCTTTTCAAATTCTGCAACCCCTTCTGTGAGGCATTCATTGAACTAATGCTTTAATGAAATCTATTTATGTTTGAATTGTCAGATCAATGATGCCATGAAGGATATGTTTGCAGATTCCTGTTTTGTAGTGACGAGATTGCATCATAATCAGATATTCATTAAAACCATTTTTTAAAGTTATTAACAATCTAATAAAAATAACATCCAGACAGAAATGTATTAAATATATTAAGAAAGCCACACCAGTGATAACATTTTGGAATGTAAATGTTATTTAATAATGATTATACTGGGGCAGGGGGTGGTGTTGGTGGTGAAATGGGGGGAGCAGGATCACCAGTTTCTCCAGTAATATGTTGAAGTTAGGAACAAACACACACATGTTCACCCAATAACAATAAGGCTTCCCTGTGAAGGTCAAGAAATTTGAAGCCCTTTGCATATCCCAGATATTCTGCAGTGCTGGATTTAGAGTGTTGATAAAGCTCCTGATGTTGCTTTCCCCTGAGGAATGTTGTTAGGTCTTCGTCCGACATGTAATTAAAGAAGCTACTGAAAAATGTGTGCAGAATTATGTCGGCGATCCACCACCTTCCGGGCTACCAGAAGCCAATTGGTGGTTATTGAAAATGCCTGATTGTGCAACTTCGTAACTGCAGGTGGTATGCTGTTGACCAGAATTAATATGAGCTCCCAATTTTGGATTCAAAATTATTACATTCAATTTGTTATTCAAGGGTTGAAAATACTCTGCCAAATATCTTGTATTGTACCATGGAAAGGCAACATATATTGAGTTTCCTCTTAGATTTTTTTTGGAGCAAGGAGCTCTTTCTGTCTCTGATTGCTCTACATTGTAGATTATACAAAGGGCTATAGATGGTTTATTTTTGATGTGCCCTTCCCATTGTAAAAATAGTGAGGCATCACTGTGAAAAGGAAGGATGGCGTGAAACATAATTATTAAAAATGAAGAATATTGGTGTTTTAAAAAGTGCTTTACTGAACTCAAATGCATAGCCACCATGGATGTAGCAAAATCAGTGTTGTCCCATAGAGTGGTATAATAAAGAGATTGGCCAAATCAACTGAAGATTTATAAGACTTTTTTTTAAAGAGTAATCTTATTAAAATAGAAATAAAACACATTCTTGAACTCTGAGAGATCTTTGATCAGTGTATCTCAATCCGAATCTGTCACCCGTTAAAGAAATGTGAATGAGGTTCTGCTTTTCTCTGGCGACACCCCAGACATGGCACATTAACTTCAGTTTTTCTTTGATGGTAATTTGTTGTATTTTACAAATATGGTTGACATCAAAGACAGCTACAGAACTGTCTTTCCACTGCTGTTTTGTTCCCGCCAAACTTGATCCATGTCAAACCATGCCATACAGGTTCTACTGTTGTGCATCAGGCTGTAGGCTCCCTACACATTGGGCTGGATTGTCCTGGTCCCTGCTGATGGCTGGACCGGACGACCATGACCCCTGGCTGCTCTGAGTCGCTTCATTCAGATACAGGGTGTTAAGTGAACTGATCTTTTCTCCTTCACCCTCCACCTTCCTCGCAGTCCAGAAGTGTTCCGTGAGGTGGGGTGGGCTCTCCAAAGAATGAGTAGGTCTCAGCTGGTGTTTCATAAGACCCTACCTTCTGGAACACCCTGGCTGTTGCTTCCTTTTTAATCCCCTTCCAGTAGGCTGAGTTACTGCCAAAGGAACTTAAAATATTTTTAAATGTCTCTGAGAGCTGGACTCATTTAAAGATTGTTCAAATAGCATTAAATAGTTAAAATAAATAAAAATCATTATATAAAACAAAGTACATTAATATACTAACAAAATTTTAAAAAATTAAAATAATATGAAAACTCAGGCAATCCTTGTGTTTTCCTCTTTCCATGGGGTCGCTGATCCCATTGCAAATCATTGGTCACCAGTCCTCATTGTCATAAAGTTGAAAGCCAAATGTGAAATACTTGTAGACTCTCTCTATAATGTGCCAGTGCTCTGTCGCTGGATTTGTTGGAGATTTGAGCAGCAGAGTAGAATGTGAATACGTGGAAGTGAGAGTTATCCTGCCTAGCTGATTGCCAGTGGTTCTGTACAATTTATCCCATTATCAATATGAAATGGAAAAAGAAAACTTTATACAAGTTAATATCAGATAACATCATAACAAAATGTCCTGTTGTTTGTGGGAATGTACAAAAAGTAGGTTAACAACACATGAGACTAGTCTGGAACTTGCCAAAATGTTTGAATTTTAAAAATTGTTGTGCAAATTATTCAGGCAAGGCATGATATAAACTTTGATCCCTGAAACCTAGTTATTTTTATATATGTCAGAGAAACCAGAGTAGGTCACTCAGCCCCTCAATTTGGATCCATCATTTTATTGAAACACATGATCTCAAATCAGATGCTCACATTTTGCTGCTTCCACCTACTTGACAAAAATATATTGATCCCAGTCATGAGAATTTTAATTTTTTGATTAAGGTTTCCATCACACTGTGAATCAGGTGTAAGCATTATTCAATGTGTGCTTGTGCCTTTTCTTATGTGTAAATTTGCTATGAAAGAAAGCTGAAGAATTTTGAGATGAGCACTAAAAATAACAGATTAGAAACATTTTGCATCATATTCGGAAGGGGCTTACTATGTTACCAACAAGCTAACAAAAATACTAGGTCAATTGCTTAAAAGCTTCTTTAAGCAATTTTTAAATACTGCACTCAATCTTTTATAGTCTATGAAAAATACAGCGCTTCGTACTGGATAAGATATCAGCTGCTCAGAAGAGTACAGTGGAACCTGGTCCATGGTACCTAGGTCGACTCAGCACTACTGGGTGGGGCTGACAGGGCAGCAAGTATATGCTGGTAGAGACACAAGAGACTGCAGATGTTGGAATATGGAGCAACACACAAAGCACAGGAGGAACTCAGCATCTCAGGCAGCATCTATTGGAGGAAAATAGACAGTCACCATTTTGGGTCAAGACCCTACATCTCAACCCAAAACGTCAATTGTCTATTTCCCTCCATAGATGCTGCCTGACCTACTGAGTTTTTCTCGCACTTCATAATATTGGTAGAGGATCCATAGCTGGAGAAGGCTGGATAGGTGTTCCTCTGACCAGACAAATGATTCCAGGATGGTATGATGACTCCCTGGTTCCTGGCAGAAGTGTATCACCCTGAGGCTGCAGAGCTTTCTGAAGTTTATGGTGAACACATGGAATTTGTAGTTTTTGTCGATAGAATACAGTTACTAGAAAGAAGGATGGGGCTCTGCAGGGAGATTACAGGAAGATAGGAATGGTATTAGAATACAAGACCTCAGGTGGTTAACCACAGGATTTCAGGTGGTGACACGCATTAGTGAATACAGAACTAGAAGGATGGTTCAAATGGATGTGTTGCTGAAGGGATGTAGGAGGGAGTGCTTCAGATTTCTGAGGCATGCGACTGGTTTTGCAGAATGTAAAAGCT
Organism: Rhina ancylostomus; assembly: GCA_030265395.1. Taxonomy (NCBI): domain Eukaryota; kingdom Metazoa; phylum Chordata; class Chondrichthyes; order Rhinopristiformes; family Rhinidae; genus Rhina; species Rhina ancylostomus. Next base: position 23,430,815 of record JARFYF010000050.1, on the reverse strand, counting down.
GGGCAGGTTGCATTTCAATGGGATGGGTAAGATGGGCATAAAGGTGGCAAATATTTCAATACAGAGAAGTGTGAGGTAATAAATTTGACAAGGGAATGCACAAATGAATAGTTGAATACTAAAAGTGTAGAGAAACAGAAGGACCTTAGAGTGGACATCCATAGATTGCTGATGTAGGGAACACAGATAGGTAAGATGGTTAAGTAAGCATTTGGGATATTTGCATTTCTTGGTGAGGCAGAGAATACAATAGCAGGGAAATCGCATTAAATGTGTAAGTGAACTACTGTGTACAGTTCTGGTCACCATGTTTCTGTCAACTTACCAACACATTGTTGGGATGTGAGTGACAAACAAGTGTGAGCCAGAAACCCACACTCTCACAGGGATAACATGCAAACTGCACACTGACAGCACCTGAGGTCAGGATCAACCCTGGGTTCTTGGAGTGATGATGCAGCAGCACTTACTGCTTGACTTCAAACTCCTAGTCTTGTTGTGTCTTTTATAGGAAACTGTACAGTCACAGATTTGAAAATTAATCTGCGGCCACAGGGATATATTAATCTGTTGCAAAAAATACCAAACTGGTGCAGTTACTCAGCAGGTCAGGCAGCATCTCTGGAGGGAACTGGATAGTTGACATTTTGGGTCAAGACCTTTCATCGTCAAAGATCCATTTCCCTCCACAGATGCTGCCTGACCCACTGAGTTCCTCTAGCAGTTTGCCCTTTGGTCCAGATTCCAGCATCCATTGTCTCTTGTGTCTCCATCTATATTAATCTGTTGTTGTGTGGTGTATTTACCACTGTTTGGCGTAGGCTTTACCACTTAAAATCAGTTAACATTCTGAAATGTTCTCTTTTGCAGTGATATGAGACGGCGAATTCAGAAAGCAATAGCTGAAACATTTGGGATTGATTCAACTCGCTTACACCTCACAAAGCCCACTTTTTTCTCAAGGATGAACAATACTGAAGCCAAGACAATGCATGATGAATATTGGCATCCACACATTGATAAGGTATTAACTAATGTCTTGATACCTAATGGAAAATATTGTACATATAATTAATTCATTCAGTTCTATGATTCAGATGATTTTATAAAGATCACTTGTTTGTATATAATGTGTTGCAATGCAGATAAAATCTGCTCACTTTTCATGGTCTGTGAAATATGATGTGCAGTACAATTTATTGATTAGATTGCTGCCTTCAAAATGATATGTGACAACATTTGCCTTGGAGCTTTGCTTTTTATATGTCTTGTGATTACTTCTTATGGTTGCCCAGAGTAAATGGAGTTGAACCTACATTTAGGGTGCTCACAAAATACATGCAAAAGTGAAAATACATCATTATCATCATTCTGTATATTATAAACTCTTTCATCACAATCTGTTGTGATGAATGGTATTGGAAACTCAATGAAAAGTTTACACTAAATAACTTGCGATTCTGGTGTTGACCGAGTTTGTTCTTTTCACATTTAAACTGATTATAAAAATGTTTCATTGCTTTTATATTGTGCTTACTATTTGGAATTCCTAACTAATAATATCCTTTTTCAGATTTCCAGATTTATGATAAAATTCCTGTTTAATGATGTATTTGTATGATTGCTGTAATGAGTATGCTGTACGATATAACTTACATTTCTTATAGGGAGTTATTTTTTTTGTTGACTCTGCTGTCAACTGTACTTGCATTCCTGTGACTGGGATTTACTGTATTCAATATTACAAGCATTTTTGACATGTATAGTAGCCAACAAGTGGAATCAAGGAAATTGACAAATAATTACAATTATGGTAAGGGTCATGGCTGTACCTGAAAATTCTAGGTTCATCATCTGCATTCATTAAACCTGACTTTTCCCTCTACAAAAAAATAATGACAGTGAACCTGGGGTCATAATGTGATGATTGACAAAGGGTTTGATATTGAAGTTCAATATTAGGAGTTTCTATTATTTTGATTGCAATCCACCAAAGATGCTGCTGATTTTATAAACAAGACATTTGATTGTCACTTAACTGAGAGAGGTTTTTTTCCAGCGACTAAGCGATGTGCTGGTGACATGCCATTTGGACTTCATTTCCAGGAGGTCATCGCTGTGCACACAGAATCATTTGGTGCCTTCACTTCACTTTCAAGGATGTATTTTGGTTAGCCAATTATCTGATATGAATGAAACTTGTTAATCTAACCAGGGGTCTTAAAGCCAGTTAAGTGTGTCTTAATTGACTGCACTCTGTCTTGGAAAGGTCACAATCCATGCAGCTGATCCCAGTAGACCTAGGTTCAAATTGGCAAGAACTTTCAGAAGAAAGAGCTTTCATGTGCGTATTGTTTTTGTTTCTTGGCTTCAGGGCATGCTAATGCACATCACAGCCAATTAATTATTTTTGAAGTTTTCTCTACTGTTATATCCTAGACAAGTGCACCAGTCAATTTGCAGACAGTAAGATGTTGCACAGCCAAAATGGATATCCTTCCACAGTCTCTCTGAATGCTGCAGTTCTGTGCCCAACTATCCCCTTCAAATTCCCTCTTCCCACCACTGCCCCTTCTCCCTATCCCTACTTCCACCACCAGACTTACCACATATGATCTGCATCAACTCCTAATCTAAGCCTGTCCTGTTCATGAAAGCTCAAGCACTGGTTAACCCTGTGTACTTCAGAGTTCACTGTAATTTTATCGTATCCCTCAACTCCATGCCTTGCCATCTAATATCTTTAGTCAGGCCTAACATTGTGATCTCTCGCATCTAGTCACTTTGACCATGGCAATGCATTTATTGCAGTATTGAGTCTGTGCTCCTAATAAAACCAGACCCCAGGTCCTCAGCAGGTTAACTGTGTTCCTGAATTTACTGCATCCTCACTGTGGAGGATGTAGCAGAACACTAAGCAGTGAGACAGAAAGATATTGAGGGTGACTTTAAATAGGTGTACAAGTGAGAAGTAGCTAGGCCAGATGAGGTGTGATATGTCCTAGGAGCTTTTCCCTTTCTCAATTCCTATCTGTTGTTTTTCTCCATTTTCTCACATACAAGTTGGCTCTTGGCCACATCTCCCTCAAACTGTTTCCATGTGCACTTCGAGGGCAATCAGCTCCGTGTCACCACCCACTACTCTTGACCAGATCCCTGCTTCTTGGTTGTCAGACTAATTATCCAATATCCAGTACTTGTGAGCAGGATTTCCTTTACCCAAGTGTTGGGAAGGTTGGCTTTAGAACCTGTTACAAACTCCCTTCCCTAACCACTGACTGCATCCCTATCCCTGAAAATGTATCAAACTGTTTGCATTCTTGGTGTCAATTTTGACCTGGAGATGCTATTCTTTTCCCGTCCCTCTGGTTATTTCAACCTCTGAGGCATTTAACAAATCTGCCACTTAGCTTATCCACTGCTGAAACCATCATCCAAGCCTTCTGTTATTTTTAGATTTTCTTATTTCAATGTACTTCCAGTCACCCTCCCCTGCTGTACCCTCTGCAAGTTTGAGGTAATTCAAAAGCTGCCCTTGTCCAAACTTGCACCAAGTCCAATCACCTAACTTCCTGGGTTTGCTAACTTACATTCACATCATGATCAGATAATTTTCTAATTTTAGAATAATTCCCTGTATTTTCATATTCCTTCAAGCTTTCCCTCTTCCTTTCTCTGTAATTTCCTCCAGCCCTAAGATCTATTTGCACTCCTCCAAATCTTGGCCTCTTAGTCATCCCCACATTTAATTGTTACACAACTGGCAACTGTGCTTTAGTGCACTCCCTGATTTATTCGTCAAACCTCCCTAGTCTTCAGCCTCTCTATCAACCTTTTGGTCGTCTGTCCTAATATCTCCTTATGTGGCTCAGCAGCAAAATCTGTTTGATAATATTGTATTTAAGATTCTTTGCCATTTTGCCATGTCCTTTAGAAATACAACTTATAGTTATCATTTCCTCCACCTAAATTGATAAAAGATGGAATGCAAAATTCAATGAAATGAATGTCACAATATTTTAGCAAAAGTTTTGAAAGCAAATGGAACTACTTGCAACTCTGAGCAATACATTTTGCATTGTTTGTTGAAAGAGAAACATGTTAACAGTGCAAAATCAGAATAATTCTGTACTTTTATTCAGAATTTTAAAATGAAGTATTTGAACCAGAGTATCCCACCTGTAAAAGCTAATAATTTACATCAACTCAGTGCAATTTGCGAATTTAAAATTTAATAATTTAGTTCAAGTCTTGAAGACCTTAGAAAAGATTAAAGAATATTAATAAGCCTACCGTTTGCAAATTTGATAGCAGAAGTTAAAATCATATTACTACAACTATGTAGTTCAGCAAATGCAGTACATGTCAAAGGCAACAGGCAATTTTACTGGTTCGAGAAGCTAATTGAAATATTACAGTTATGTTGCATTCTCATTCCATGGATTGTATGCAGTACACGTTGGAACAAAAACAGCAAAGTGACGTAGCCCTTTAACTAACAAGTAGAGCCATTGTGGTATCAAGGATAATTGCATTTATAGATTGTCTTTGCTCTGATTGCTGCTCATTAGCTGGTTTTCATTCACAATTTTTGGGTAAATCAGAATATTCAAGCTTTGGTTGATTGTGCTGATGAGGATCTTTGGCCCTTAAATATTTGAATCAGTAGTTCTAAAGGTTAAATATTCATGCTGATTATCTATCTAATTTTGGTAGACATAACGTACAGACTTTTTACAGACATTTCAGAGTTTCTTTTAAAATACAGCTTTATTGCTTTTACAACATTCCCTTTTGTATATCAATGTCAAAGATGTAACTATACATTCTGTTTTGACTTCCTAAGTAGGCACCAGAATGCACCATTTAATATTATTCTAATTGCCAAGTAATGGCCTGAAAGGATAACATATAATTATTTCCTGGAATTTTTTTTATGCTACGAGTGACTAATCTCTCTTCATCGTTCATATTCATCAGTTATTTGTACAGGTTCTATCTATATGCAAATCTCAAAGAATTGCATTCAAGTGCAAGTTTAAGTTGCATGCCATTCTGGTTTGTCCATGAGTTGTTTAAGTCACCTGTGGAGCAACACGGCCCAAGAAATTTGCAGTTTGATTTCAGTCCATGCTACTTTTCCCTGGAATCATCTGGGGTTACTATAGATGTCCTAAAAAAAAGATGTGTATGCAACACTGGATTAATGAGAGGGTAAACCAGAGTAATTTTTACACTTAAACAAAACTGAAAATACTGGAGAAAAAGAGAAATAGTTGATGTCTCAGATTTTCAGATGGCTTCTCTTTCCACAGATGCTGCCCAACTTGCTAAGTATTTTCGGCATTTTCTGTTATTGTTTCAGATTTCCTGCATCTGCAGTTTTTTAATTTTCATTTTTTATTTTCTTGCTCTTGACCCTTAATTGGTAACTACAGTTGAAGAAGCATATAAATTTGAAAGTAAGAGAACAAATGAGGATAGGAAGGGGAACAGGAAAAGTTTACTGTTAATGATGAAGCCTTTGGGTGCAAAGTATCTAAATATGCATTTAGGCACAATAGATGCCAAAGACATTTATACCCAATGAGGAGGTTGGAAAATGAATTTTGGATATAGATAGCAGCTGCTAAATCATGTTAATCCCTTGCAAGTTAAAGTAACTCCTATTATAAAAATATAAAGGAACAGGATTTTTATCAAAACCTGCAGATTTTGGAAATCTGAAATAAAAACACAAAATGCTGCAAGCAGTCAGCATTCTGGCAGCATCTGTGGAGAGAGAAACAGAGTGAACATTTCAGGTCATGAAGCTTTTATCAAAACTGGGAAAGTCTGAGATGTAATGAAAGAATGAGAATGTGATTGAGGTCTGAGAATGTGAGAGGTGAGGTGCTGGAGCAGGGAGACCGAAAAAGCAGAAGAGGTTTGTGACTGAGTGGCATGCAGGAAAGGTTTGATGGTGTGACGCAAAAGTGGATGATGATTGAACAAGTAAAAATAATTGATTCTGGAAAAGATGTGAATAAAACTGAATAACCATTAGCTGCTGACTGGAAAAAATGGGTGCAGTGGTTGTGATCTGAAGATAATGAACATTGATTTAAGCATACTGATGTGCCCAACTGAAAGATGATCCTTCGATTAAGCATCACCAGAACAGTGTATGACCTCTGAGGCAAAAGTGGAAGAGTGCCTTTCCTACTTCCTCAGCTGAGGGTTGTAGACTCAGCCAGCTCCATCACGGGCACAACCCTCCCTGCCATCGAGGATATCTTCAAGAGGCGGTGCCTCAAGAAGGCGGCATTCTTCATTTAGGACCATCATCACATGGGGCATGCCTTTTTCACATTACTACCATCAGGGAGGAGGTACAGGAGCCTGAAGACCCACACTCAGTATTTCAGGAACAGCTTCTTTCCCTCGCTGTCAGATTTCAGTGATATGTCAGTGATAATAAATCTGATTCTGATTCTAATTCTACCTGATCACAAACCTTCCTTTCCAGTTCCTTGCTCTCTCTGCACCATCAGCCCACCTCCAAGATTTTAAGACCTCTGCACTTTTAATGCTGCTATGTCTCAAGTATTTCCAAGATTTTCTATTTTTATTGCAGGATTTTTCCCCTTTTACAAGAAAGCTTCCCATAATGTTATCCCCACACTTAAACACTACAGCTATTTTTAAAAATTTTTTTCAAATGTACAGGAATTGAATCGAGAAGTTACCAAATAGCTCTTGTGGAGAACAAAATTAAGGATGACAATAGTAGGAGAGAATTTAAGATAAATCATGAAGTTTTTATTGATACTAATTGTTGGAGTTCTTTGAAATGCACTTAAATTGGGTTTGAGATATTTGTTTAGAAATTCAATTGCTTAACTTGATATCAGTGAAATGCAACTAAAAATTGATCTTTTGCGAAATGAAATGCAATAAACACTATTTCTGGGTCATCTCAGGTCACTGAACCAGGCACTTCTTGATGTCAGTCACCCTTACCTCCAAAGCAGTTTTCACACCAGGGACACAACAAAGACACCTTTCTCCTGCAACACTCAAGGAGCATCTGCAGCATTTTGATTTTCACTCCTTTTTGAGTATTGCAGAAGAATTTGGAACATGTTGACCTGGGTGCCTTTTGGGCTGTCCTGGGACAACATTTGCTTTCCCACTGCAATGCCAAACTGGGATGTGTATAGTGAAGACAGTAAGTTACCATCAGCCACCCCAGCTCACCACTTGATATCCAGCCTGTTTTCCTGACCTTGTCTTTCCCCACAGAACACCCCAAT
>JARFYF010000050.1:23334479-23344624 GCA_030265395.1 Rhina ancylostomus | reverse complement strand
ACATCCTTCCTATAATGAGGCAACCAGAACTGGACACAATACTCTAAGTGCGGCCTAACCAGAGTTTTGTAAAGCTGCATCATTACTTCGCGGCTCTTAAATTTGATCCCAAGACTTATGAAAGCTAACATCCCATAAGCTGTCTTAACTACCCTATCTACCTGCGAGGCAACCTTCAGTGATCTGTGGATATGAACCCCCAGATCCCTCTACTCCTCTACTCTGCCCAGAATCCTGCCATTTACCTCATACTCCATCTTGGAGTTTGTCCTCCCAAAGTGTACCACCTCACACTTCTCTGGATTGAATTCATTATTGCAAATTTCCTTCTCCTCACATTTTTACAAAGATGCTGACGGCTAGCTTCAATAGACCCCAAAAGTGGCATGGATAACCCTGGAAAAGGTGAATCACTTCACAACAAGAAAGAGGGAAGAGCATCTTGCATTTACAAATCATTTTAATGACCCTAGAACAGTCAAAAATGTTCTACAGACAATGAAATGATCTTTAATGTCAATTTAGTTGCTGTAGTAAGCTAAGAGATGCAGCTATCAGTTTTCACACAGCAAGCTTCCATACAATGAAATGTGATCATGACTGGGTTATCACAGTACTGAGTGAAGGATTATGTCAGAAGTATTAGTCAGGACATTTCCCAGCTTCCCCACTGTAGTCCATGGAATCTTTTTTGACCATGTGGGAGGGCAAGAAAGTTGACAATGAAAAGTCAACCTGGATTTTAAAGCTCAAATCTCTGATGTGGGAATTTTTTAAAATCAATCAGGAGGGCAAATAAAATCTTGCACTGATACTTCAACAGCAGCACCAACACTGGAACACTCCCTCTGTACTGCTCGGGAAAGCTTACCTAGACTACATGCTTGTCAAATGAGTGAGGCCTAAACCCATTACCAAAAGAAACTAAAGCACTCTTGCATGATTTGAGCCTTGGTATAAGATTTGAACCAAGTATTTACACAATTGTCTACCTTCATATCATTACCCAAGCCCACCATTGCCTCAGGTCATCCATTGCTGAAAACCTCATCTCTACTTTTGTTACACCTGGACCCTCCTATTATGACTTACTCCTCATCAGTCTCTCTCTTTTTTCTTCCATAAACATTAGTTGTTTGAATCTCTGCTTCTAGTGCTCTAACTTTCACAACATCCTGTTCATCCAATATCTCTACACAAACTAGCCTGCAATGGCTTGCTATCCTCTTCAGTTTTATATTTCTTATCCTTGCTTTCAAATTCCTCCATGTCCTCACTCGTTCTGAACTCTGTAACCTACTCTATCTGTTTAGCTGTCTCTCTGCTTTTCTCCATCTTGGGACTTATGGAATTCCCTAAATGTAATCACTCCACGTGTTGGTTTGCTTTGAGCTGCCAAAGGTCCAAGTTCTGGATTTCCCTCACTAAATCCTTCCATCTCTGCTCCTTTAAGATGTTCCTTAAAAAATATTAGTAATCAAGCTTTTTGTCATTTGCTCTAACATCTCCTCAGTGAGGCTCGGTGTTAAATTATGTTTGATATTGCTCCTGTGAAATGCCTTTGGATGTTGTAAATCAGGACCAGGTGCCGTGATTGTGCTAGAGCAGCAGTGGTGCAATGCAGATTCATCTCTCTGACACACTTATGGCAAGTTCCCAATTTTGACAAGGTCATCAGGAAGGAAGACTGGTGCAAAGGACAGAAAATGGTATTCAACATCATTACTTTGACCACCTCTGATTATTTATTATGGTATTCAGCATGAGAACTTCACAGAAAAATATTGGTTCTGTTTTGTGATTTTGGAATTTTTTTGGAAATCTTTGTTTAGATTTAGCACAGAATATTAGTTCTATATCAATACTGGCAAATTAGTTGTTCAGGATATACAGTAGGTTACCTATAAAAAGTGTGATTACCTAAGTTATTCAATGGTTTGTTTGTTGCAAGTGGCTTTTCAGATTCTCAAGGATTATATGATTCCAATCTACACCTGTCAGGGAATCTGTATTTCATAAAGAGAGGCAGACAAATGCTTTTCATTTTATATTGACGTTAGAACGCAGCACTTCATTCTGCACCTCCATCCAAATAAGAAAATACTGATACAATTGTGCTATTATCAATACTACAGTCTTTTGACATATTTGATTTTCAAATTATCCACTACGTAAATTGAGCTGACATTTAAATGATGAATATTGATTAAATTATGGGAGTCAGCCTCCTGAACCTAATACTATTTCTGAGATGAGTCATTGCATTCAAACTGAAGACAAAGGATGAACAATGCTTTCAGGTTTGAACAGAGCAACAGTAGTCATGGAAGAAAACAATCTACTGGCATGTCTATATCCATATATATCGGCTGTCAAGGCAAATGAATGGCATATCACTGTAATATCACATTTTGGTGCGTGACATTTATTACATGGTGCACCACCATTACTGTTACAAACAACTTCAAAGAGATGGCCCACACTTGCCAAATGTTTGTAGTCTGAGCACTTATTTCAACAGTTTACTATGAATAAAAGCAGTTTACCCACCATGCAAAGCTTTTTTTAAAATCAATATTGAACTGGGATGTGCATTTTTACTCAAGCCAGATGCTTCCAGAAATCATCAGTTAATACAATTCAAGACCATAGTCTGCATAGAATTAATGCCAGTGTAAATGTAGATAAAGATAAAAAAATACACAGCAGTTGAAACTGTGATAGGTGTGTACATCTGTATTTTGGATCCTTTCGTGTGCTCAGATCAGTTATCTACTTAAGCTGATCTACTCCACATGAACACAGCCATTTGCATAATGCACTTAAGAATCCTCAGCAAATATCTGAACACGTATCAAAAGATCTTTAGTATGAAACCAAATACTGTAGATGTTGGTAGTTTGAAATAAGGACATCATTGGATAGGCTCAGCAGGTCAGGTGACATTGGTAGAGGGTTTCAGGCCAATGATCTTGCATCAGAATTGAAAAGATTATTTGGGATGTGACAGACAGAGAAACAAGGGAGGTGGGTAAATGAAGAAGGATTGCACATGGTTAAACCCTGTTACCTCTCCGACTATTTTTATTTTGAAGAGAAATCATTGCCTTGAAGTGTTAACTTTATGATTATCTCTCCACCAATTCTATCTATTATTCCACATTTTTTCACTGTGAATGTATTCAGCAAATTAACCACCAAGGACGTTTTATTTAAGTCATAGCAAAGATGAATTCCTTTTTTCAGCATATGACATGAATAAATAGTTAACAGTTAATTAAATTTGTTGATTTGTCAATGGCAAATTTGGGGAAAATGACATTTATGATCATTTATATCATATATAATAGACAGGATAATCTTGAAGCTTGTAATAAATAGCTAAATTCTTGAACCACTGGCCATGAGTACTTTAATACATCTCTAGTCGTGTCCCAATGATTACTACTGAAAATGGAGCATTTCAAAAATGTGTTCTGCTAAAGTGTTAAGCCCATGTTAATTGTCAGTCCCTTGGTACCCGTGGTACTGAGTTGTCCACTGAACCACAGTGATCTTAATCACTTAACTCCAACTGAATATTTGATGATGTTTTCATTTTAATTTTTATTCCTAACTCCATTTCATTTAATGTGATGAGGCTCCTACATCAATATATTTTAACTGTTTTCAGGCAGAGCATTGAACTGCAAAATGTGCAGTGTGTGGAAGAATGAATTAAAGTAGCATGGTGACTTCTCCTGGGCAAAGGAAAATAATCGTCTTACTTGCAAAGCATGCAAGAGATTGGATGTACATGGAGTGTGAGTCCTAGCCCTTCAGAAACATTATACATGGCAAATACACATAATTTCAAGAGTTCCAGGAGCATGTTATTGTGTAATCTCCAACACTGATGGGAGCTTTTAATAGGATCAATTTAGGCATCATGTCTCCAATGAATGATTGACAGTCATGGTGGGACAAGTGGGCACCCAGTGGGAGCCCACTTCTCTCCTCCAAGGAAAGAAGCAGCCCTTCCTTTGGTTATATCCATCCACCATTTAGGATTTCCTAAGCTGCTTCAGTGGTGGGCTCCCCAACAGCATCTCAGGACAGGCTGGACTCTGTATTATGCCAGAATGGACCTTCATTCTACCATTAAGGCATGTTCTTGTTTCAAGGTTTACACTGTTTCTTCAATGCACAGTCATGCTCCAAGTTGGCAGCAGCAATTGATTGTACATGGACTGGTCATTGTGCAGACTCAACATGTAGAAAGGTCATTCAGACAGAGATCTGTGAAGCAGTTTCTCATTACACACATTGTTCAGGCGGAAATGGCATTTCCATTTTATAACCACCTTTGTGAGCAGTTTTGAAGTGCTAAAAATAAACATGCAATTCAACTTCTTGGCCATTATTTTTGCACTTACTTGCTGGGAAGGCATCTAAAAAACAATGTAACAGATTTCAGATCTTTGATTCATTCTTCACCATTATAATTTTTTTATTGACTCAATAAAATGTCCACTGTTTAAAAACTATTTTCCTTGATAGTACTTTGATGACTTGTGTTTCATTGCTTGCCTGCTCCAAAACTGACTGCTTATTCATGCAATAGTTATCAAAGACTGTTTTGCAAATTATCCAGCTTGAGAGGTTGAGTAATTGAAAACTATTTCTGGTCTGCACATCAGAGGCATTGCCCATACTTGAATCTGCTGCTGGAAAGTTGGTGACAATGTTTCTCATTTGTCAATTCAGAGAGCTCATGATTGCCATCTGCACTTTCTGATGCAATGTCTGGATCAGAAGAGCATTGTGGCTTGTATTACTCCTCCATCTCAGTATCTACAATCAAACTGAGAAATTGAGAGCATGGTGTATATATAGAAGCCCTTTCTTCTTTGAAACAGCATTATGAGATCCTGGTGTTAAGTATGGCTAACTAGCTGTATTTCTTGTGTTGTTATTTGATACCTCAGATTGAACTTCAATGGAATCAGAAAATTCATTGAAAATGAAACATATTGGATCATCTCTGGATGGCCACAAAAGACAATGTATAAAAGCCAATTACTTTTTCAAAAAGATGAACTGAAAACTATTAATCAGTTTAAAATTGCATCTGTGTAAAAACATGTCTAATAGGTAGAATCTTGCAAGCAAAGAACGGGAGACAATTAAAAATTCTGGCAGAAAAAGAAGCAAAGACAGAAAATCTGACACATTGAAAGAATGCTGTTAGCAGCAACACGATAAAGGATGGCTGCTGTCTCAAAAAGGACAAACACCAAAGGTCAACTCAAGCAACAAAGACTGCTGCAACTAAAAGATGGTGACAAATGGATACAAAATAATTGATAAAAGACATGAGCTCATGACCAATTCACAGTTAGTTAAAACCGATGTGAACAAAGTATACTTCAGCAGAAAGATTAATATAAAAGTAGGAATAGTAAAGAGGCTTAATGTGGAAAAGACCAAAGGCCACCTGAGACTACAAGAAGGATCCCTGTGGACTGCAGCCTAACTCTTTAACGTTACAGGTGATGTTAATGGTGGCTGGACCCAAATCTCATTGCCTCTGTCGGAAATTAATTAGGACTCAGTCGACATATGTACAGCTTGCTGACTAACTAAAGTTTAACAGTTATATAATATTTATGCAAAGTCATAAACCACTGGTATGCTACTAATTTATTTTAACTCTGTGTAGACGACTGAAGCTAACTACTTGTATCAATTATGGTGTCAAGCCTAATCATCGACTCTCCCATAAAATTTAACTTCTGGGAACACCTAGACATGTTTTTGTTTAGTAACTTTTTTCATTGTTTTGTATATTCTTATCACAAAATTATTGCAAAAGGGTTTACACCTCATACACAGCTCAAACATTAATGTGCAGCTGACTGATATATAATGACAGTTTTATTTCAATAAAGGAAGATTGGGGCCACGTAGGTAGCTTGAGAGAGAGAGAGAGAGAGAGAGACAAAAAGCAGACTGTAAAGCAAAATGAGACAGCAATGGAAAAAGTAATGAACTAAAATCTTTATAAAAGTTTTCTGAACTATTAACAGACTGCAAATGTTTGAATTCTGCAGTAAAAGCAGGAATTATCTTTCTCCTTTTACTTTTTTTACTGATCTGACAACTGTGAAACCATCTCTTTTTGCAGTGCTTCTTCAGGGATTTCTGGCCATTTAACTTGGAGGGGGTAACTGCCAAAACTGTCTGTGGGTGTGGTGACTGGGATCTCAGTTTAAGACCATTCACTTGAGGTTTGTTTAGCAGACTATCATGCAGGGACATGTATCATACTTCAAATTATGCTCAGTTTGAACCTTCAACATTATTAAAAGATGTTTTGTTTTTCTGCTGGTAAACTGCCTTCATTGTATTTCAGACTAATGAGGTTGAAGGTTTTGCCAGAAATGAATTTTGGGCACACTGGACACCAGATGAACTGTGTTGGGGTAGGCAAATTCATCCTTATTGACGATTGGCATTAACTCACCCTGAAATGTATGCAAAATTGATTAATTCCATATTACTTTTCTTTTGTGCAGCACTGGCTGTTCGGATGTTTTGCAGAGAAATTTCCAGTTTATGATAATGAGGGGGAATATGTCTTTGGACTTACCTATAATTTCAATAGCTGTGCACATTGGAAAATGTTATAAGTTGCTTGTGCCATAGAATCATAAAAAATTATGGCACAGAAGGAGTCATGTGGTCATAAGTGGACAAGAACAATGCATCTTCCCAGGTCTTGGTCTACAGCCTTGCAGGATATTGTTCTTCCTGGTTGAACAGGAAAACTTTGAATGTGGTGGGAGTTTCTTCCACGTTTCTACCAATGCTTGTCCTATTTTACACTTAGAGATGAACAAATTGCACTTCATGCTTGGAGTTGCGAGAATTTTCCATTTGTGAAGAAGAGAACATTTAAATGGTTGTTCAAGATGTTCAAGTTTTATGCCTCCAATCAGTGGTCTCTGCGCAGGATTCCAAAAATGTTTGTGGGTCTTCAGTCAGCTCGGCCATACACACTTGCCATTCCAGTGTTTTGATTGTTGTGGGTCAGCCATGGAGGCATCATATCATCTTGCCCGACATTCTGTGACGATATTGAAGACAATAGTTTGCCATGATATTGGTACAGAGTTGATGTGCCACTGGTAATTCTTAATATAGATTTGACTGTTGATGAATGTGAACCACTACACCTCTGAACAGTAGCCGTAGCCCACTGTTGACATTATTTCTTTATGTTGCTCCTGTTAACTTCCATATGACATTCACCTGGATGTATCGGGCTAAAATGGGCTTCAAACACCACTTCTTGAAATAGTATTCCAGCATAAGGAGATTGTCTCTAAGCATCTATTCTGCTGTCTTCATAGATGTACTTGCACAATCTGATTGCAGGAATGTTACTGTGCAAAGAACTTTTTAATCACTTGGAAGGATTATGTAGGTGTTGGGATAGTTCCCTATGTCAATCAATTGTTCCTCTTGGTGAACAGCTGGCTTTGCCTGCCATGTAGATGTGAGTTCCCAGTTGCTCATCACGCAGATCATGAATTGATGGAAGCTTTACAGGATAAGTTCAGCAGCAGCCCTGAACAACATACAGTATTAAAAGCAGAGGAGGGTCAATGGACATATTAAATCATGCACATATTAAACAGCTTTGTCTGAATCTACTCATTATTCTAAATGATATTGCAAAGTTGAATCAAAACTTGTCTTGGAGTTGCACCTCTTTGCCAGTTCATAAGCCTGATTGTGCATTTGCGAGCTATTTCCTCTGATCCTTGGTTGCTTGTGCCAGAGTTGTAGCGCTCAAAAATCTCTCACAGCACCAGATTAAAATGTTTCTTCAAAGATTAAATTATGTCCTTGTTTGAGATCTTGTCTGTAGTGTGTGGTGCCAGTAGGTCATCAACCTTTCACATGCCTCTGGCTTTAATATCAGCTATAATATCATCTTACTCATCTCAAGTTTCTCTGTCTGTGTCCTCCTCTGGGACCACGATGATACCTTCAGGAATATGTCCACTCATTCTGTACACAGGGCAAGTAGCTGGATCTGCTGGTATCCATCAGGCTTATTGTAAGACAAATCACATCTACCAGCTGCCCTCATTGCTGCTCTTCTTCATGGAATTTTCTATTTCCCTTGTACTGAATCACTGTCCTGCTATTCCACAAAGTAACAACATCTTATCATTGTGGTGTCCATAAGCTCTTTAGTATTGCTGCTTGCAAAGACATATAATAAAGGCAGAACCATCAAAAGGACATCTCTACCAGAGCAGAGTGACTGGTATAACAATCCATCAAAGTTATATCATTCAGTTCTTGAAGATAAACTTACATTATGTACACTACAATATTTTTTTTCTTTACTTTCAGCCTGTTAATTATCTAGATTGGTAGAAGTCTTGAATAATGTAAAAGGCATTTTCATAGTCCAAACACCCGGACCACAGAGCATTAATTATAATTAAATTCTACTGGGAACAATGAGGAAACACTACATATAAATCTGTGAGGAACTGACTCATTGTTTAATGTCTGATAATGTGTTTAAACTGTGATTGATTGAGCAGTGGCTCAATGCAAACTGGAAAAGAAAGATTTCACCAGCAATTGATGAAAGTAAAAGGGCAGGTGATGTATATGATTCAAATAGGCTGAAATCTCTTTTTTGTTTGATTGATCTTGAGCAAAATAAGGAGATATAAATGGATCTGAATAGGATCTAAATTTTCCAAAGATGGCCTGACATAGTATAGGTGACCCCTGCGTTATAGCCATTCAGGTTACAGAAATTCACCCTTACAGAATTCACAAATCTCTATCCAAAAATTTGAGATGCAGAATAAAATTCACTCTCAAGAAATGTGTGAAAAATGAGTAAATAAATCAACATAATTTTTTCTCAACTCGTATTTCTTGAAAATTGCGATTTAACCTGTTTTCCAGGATTGCAGCCCTCCCATAATGCAGGGGTTATTTAATTTTTTACAGATTCAGAATGCATTAATAAGTGTAATGTTGGCATAGAATTTCCTCCCAGCAAGGGGCTGCCCAGGTTCTGCAGTAATCAACTTGTGCTACGACTTTAGTGGTGATGCTCTGCATGGCCATTTGCTTAGCTGGCTATCAAATCTGTCTAAGCTTTCAATGTTTGAATGACATTCAAAAACTGTTAAAAAAACAAGCAAAAGATAATATCAAATTAACAATAAAAGCAAAAGCATATGAAAACATTTAAAAACACTTCTAAACAACTAAACCAAACTCAATTAATTCAAAAAAATGTAAAAATATATCTGGCCAAGTACCTTTTTCTATTAGTTGTTCAACTGTGAGGGCCTGAGGCTGTTTCATCGGCAAAGGTTTGGGGAATTCCCGTAACTTCACAGTCTGCTGCCATAATCCATAAGGATCCAACCATGATGTTCAATCCTAAAAAGACTGGTGAAGAGTGGCCAGCAAATTTGTGAAGGAACCTTGAACTTGATGGTACATGCTACTGTCAGCATTTCCCAAACAGTGCAAACCATTGTCTCCCTCCTTCCTCAAAATAAGAAAAGGTTCACAAAGCATACATTCGCAAGACCTGTACAGAGGTCAATGCTAAGGAAACAACCACCATTCCAGAACTACATAGATGGCAGACAGATCCTCAGTTTAGCAACACATCTGTAAGGTGAACAGTACTTCCAGATGTGCAGTGCTCTCAGTGTTTCACTTATGGTGCTGTGAAACAAAATGCAAAACAAGCTTTAACAAAAATTAGATCACTTTAGGCCCCACTTACAAGTCTTCCTATTTTATTCAGGAGCAATGAAAACCAAAGCAGACTGCTCTGGATTGTCAGCTAGTACTTATGTGCTCTAGCATCTGGAGGAGAAAGTGAAGCAGGTGAGGGTGCTACAGTTGTCACCATATTTAGTTCCCCAGAATTTTTGATCCTTTCATATTAGGTAGTCATTGCAAAGTTAGGTGCCATAGTGCTTCTCTGTGGTTGCGTAGTTTGACTGAGCCCAGCTGTGTAATGACTGAGCTATTTCCTGGTTGAAGCATGACAAAGATGGAATGTAATGTAAAATAAAAATTGTGAACTATGTTACCTTCCTCTG
>JARFYF010000050.1:23171395-23183592 GCA_030265395.1 Rhina ancylostomus | reverse complement strand
AGACCTCCAGTGCCATTTCCAGTGTTGGATCAGTTCTTAGCAGGACGCTGGGAGAAATTAAGTAAGTTTGCTCTTGAGACTCTTACTTAGAAAATTTGCTATGCAGCTATGAAATCAAATAATGGTCCTTTGAATTATGCTTTTATTATTTAATTCCACCACCATACCAGAAACGAATCTTGAATCATCTCTAATTGCATTTTCATGTTTTCTGTCTTTGAACATGATGAAATCCATCTTCCAGAATTTTTTTTCAAGTTAGTCTGCCTATATTACATTGGAATAAATGAAGCTGCAAAATTATTGGTATTGTATAAATCCATCATCACCTGGCTGGCTTGCTTTAATGTAACTTGCAAGTCTAATACTTTAAATGGTCAAAGCAATGCAAAGTACCAACACTCTGATTATTGGCAGTTCTAACCTTTTAAAAATAGTAGCTTAAGTACCCATGAAAAATAATTGAGCTTGGTATATTGATAATTAATGTTCAGTTTGCTGTGTTGCTGGAAAGCTTTAATTTTAAGAGCTTTTAAAGTGGGACATTATCTTGTAGGAGTTATTAATGTTCTTATCATATTTATTCCTATTTTTTTGGTACACTCTTTGTATTTGAGAATAATATTGGCTGTGACTCCACGGTTTCATTATGTACGGGTCATTTTGGAGCTTGCACCAATATGGATATTATTTAATGCAGATTGGCTAGAAATCCAGTTTTGATCAAGGAAAAGGTTTACTTGATCATACCACTTGCATAATTTCAGAGCAGGCATTGAGGTACAATATGTTCAAGATAATTGGTTGACGTTTACTTTTCACCAGTCATGCTAGGTGGATTACTGAGACTTTTTATCTTCTTGAACTTTGAGTTTAAAAAAAACTGACCTTGCTTTAATTTAACATTTAGAGCTGTCAAATGTTGCATGTTGTAAGTTCTTTACATTTCTTAATCTAACCTCAGCTTCATTTTTGCTATAAACTAGCTAATCAAGAAAGTAACCTACTGTGCAGTCACTCGCTTTATTTGTATGAAACTAAACTACTGGACTAAGGTACAGAATAGTTTTCTGTAGTGAAATGTAAACTTTATATTGATGGGTAAGTATAACTTTAGTCTCTTTTCACATCAGTCACAAAATTAACAGCACTATAACACTTGGTTTAATTGCAACCAGTCAGTTGCAATGAGCTGAACCTGACAATGTTAACTTGAGATTTTTTTCATATTAGATAATGTAAATAACATTGTCTACTTAACCAGATGTTTTATTTCACACATCCTTTTTAAAAACCACTCTTATTGATGTCAGGCAATGTGGACTGACAATGCAAATATTAGTGCAGTAATAGCAATCCAGTCTAATATTTATCAATTTTAAAAAATGCTTTTCATTTTTTTCTCACTGTTTTGCATAGTCTCTTGTTGTAAGGTGCTGAATACAGAATTTTATTCTGTAGCTCTTCTGATTAGTCTTTCAGCATCCTTCATTTTGTATGCCTGAGGCTTATCTTGCACTGGCACACGCACTCTGCAACTGTTTTTAAAACATGTTTTTTCTATCCCCTTTCCCAGGCCTTCCACTACCACACCCCAAAAGTAAAGCCTAACATTGAAAGTTGAAAATCTGCTAGACTTCTCTGTTTGAATAAAAAAAATATTTGGTTATGAATACGTTATTGGTACAGACTTCTATAAAGCTCTCTTTAAGAAAGAGAAGTTCCAGTCATGTGAACAGAGTCTATAATGCTGTGGTTTTCCAAACTATCCTGCATGCTCATTGCAGTGCACTGCTTTGCATGCTATAGGTTGCATTTACATTTATTTTGAATTTTGTTTGGAAATAGTTGCATGTAGTTTCTTGTGCTGATCCTCAATTTTTATTTTGGTTATTAAATAAACACTTCCTTTTCAGGCACATCAAAAAGAAAACTCCTCTGCTATAATATTGAACTTTTTCTAGACACAGGTCTAAAATGTTATGTTTTACATTTACAATGTTTTGAAGACAGTTTTCTCAGAAATAGCTATGATATATTGCTGGATAAATATTGGAAGGTTGTGAAATATTAACTTGACACTTTGTGTAAAATGTCCTATTGTTCTCGAGCTTGAATTTCAGGTTTTTATTGCTAGATGTGAGATTATTGAGTGGAAAGGAACCATTTGAAACTAGCTTGAAAGCTTGATGCTTGGATGCTGCTTTCTTTTTAAAATTGGATAAGAGACATGGAAGTCTATCAGTGAGAGGAGCAGAGCTTCTTCAAGGAGAGCTTTCCTGGAAGACAAGTGGCAGTGAATTAAACAGTAATTGAAAAGCATGAAATGGGGATTTGCTGGAAATCTTGTTTTTCTTTTCTGTTTTTCCCATTCAGATGAAGGGCTATTGACTTGCAACATTAACGGTTCCCTTTCTCTGCAGATTCACATACCTAAATTTGTTCAATACCTCCTCTGCCATAAGAAAATAACTATTTGGCATCTGAGTCTATGCCAGCTCACAGAGCAATCTTATCAAATAGATTACTCTAACCTATTTCCCTGTGACTTATTTTGCCTCCCATGCCTCTCAACTCCACCTGATTCTCCTACCACCCACCTACAATGGAGGTAATTTAGTGATCAGCTGACCTACCAACCTTAAAGTCTTTGGGACATGGGAGGAAATAGGAGTGCCTGGGGGAAGCCCAAATAGAACACGTGAACTCCATGCAAATAACACTGAAGATCAGGATTGAACCTGGGTCCTGGAAATGTGATGAAGTGGTGATCTCTGCTGTGGCACTGTACCGCCCCAACAGCTAACTCCTGTTTTGCAGTGATGTTGAATCTTTTGCCTTAATGAGGACAGATGCAAAATACTTACTGCTCATCTGTGTCCTTTGCTTCAAGGTCATGTGATTTGATCCCACCTTTCAGATTTCCAGCAACTACAGCTATGTCTCTTCCCCATTTTTCAAATTCTTGAGTTGCTGCGACGATTTTTTTTGTTATTTAACACATCATGTTTTTCCCTGGTTCATCCGATTCCTACATTTTGTGAAATTCCATTCACTGCACTCCATTAAAAACACACACAGGCTCTGCTAGAACATTTCAGCAAAATTTGTTTCTTTTTTTTTGCTCTTAAATTGGAAACATACCAATCAAACATCATTTCAATAATTCATTTTCTTTGTTCAAATTGATCATTTGCATCTATTGTAGAACAATCTTTATTACAAACGGTTTGTATATGTGGTGTACAGAATGCAGAACTCTGGTCAAATGGGCAACAGTGATCTCTGCCCTCGGGTGAAATTGAAATGTGGACTATCTATGTCCAACATCTCATAGTCAATGAATAGATGGTACCAATGCAAAGTCCATAAATTCCTCCCAATACACTAGAATGATAAGCAAACCAACTTCAGTCTCTTCTCCCTGACTAACACCCTCAGCATTGAAGCCCCAGTTAGACTCGGGCAGCTTTGTTGTGCAGGCCATGTTGCTTACGTATCCAACATCAGACTCCCAAAGCAGACACTGTTACAAGCTCTGAAGTTTTGAGGATGTGGGATGTGTCATGGCCTCCCCAAAATGTGACATT
Source organism: Rhina ancylostomus (assembly GCA_030265395.1). NCBI lineage: Eukaryota > Metazoa > Chordata > Chondrichthyes > Rhinopristiformes > Rhinidae > Rhina > Rhina ancylostomus. The sequence continues at coordinate 23,180,002 of JARFYF010000050.1, read as the reverse complement.
CCTCCAGACTCCTGGGAATCTCTGGTCCATGACCACTTGAAGCTAAGGAGGCACATTCAGATAGTACTGAGAACCTAGAGTTCATGCTTTGGGTGCAGCAGAAGAAGCCTAACAACTCGCAAACTATCCATCTACTAGCCCTGTCAGACATCTCTTGTCCAATCTGTGAAAGAGTCTGCAATTGCCACACTAGCCTCGTTAGCTAAAATCAGATTAGAAGCAAATCATCCTTGATCCCGAGGGTTTGATTAAGAAGATGCCAAATAGCTGGATGGTGATTATTTGACCTTTCTCTTCCAATGTTTGCAAAGAATTCTAGTGTTTTAGCCTCGACTCAGAAGTACGTTTTTCTCATATTTGTCCACTCTGTTCTGTTAATGTAACAAATTTTTCCCTTTTTTTTAAAGGAGTTATAAGTATTAAGATAAATTTTAATATTTGGATCTGGCTGTCATTTTTATTGCCATGGTTGCTTTGTCGATATTTTAGAATGTACTTCTAATATCAGATTTTTTTCAGTTTGTTTTTCTGTTTAACTATATTGAATATACCTTTTGGCAAGTTTAGTTTTTAAGTTCCATAGGTCAATTGGAAAAATATGGATTTTAGTTGGAGCTTCATAGCCTAAGATGTTTCACTTAAAATGGTGTCTCATTTCACATTATCTGATAATATATCCAGAGCAAACACATTGTCAGAAAGTTTTCATAGTTTTGTTTTCTGAACAATGAAATTGCTTCCACTCCTCCTGGTAAAATGGAATACTGCCATAACAGCAGGCCAATTAGATGCACGTAGATGGTCCACAAGTGCAGTGGTAATGAACACAGCAGTTTGCCTTTTGTAAATTCTTTGACACTAATTATCATCACAATGGAAATACCATCTGCCACATCAAAGCACAATATAATGTGATACAGCAGCACACTTAAAAACCTGAATCCACTGATCAATACAATAAGTAAATTGGGATCACATGGGAGGTTTGTATACTATTATAAAAATCTGCTAAATCTCTGCTATTGTTCACAATACATGTGTTCTTGTAGGTGGCATATTTGAATATTTTATCTGCTGTCTGAGTATTTTGCAGATAAAAGTTGCTGTTTCACTAATGTCCTTTGAAGTACCCTTTGCAATTAGATGAGCATACTATCAAAGTAATTTCTCCTTGCTATTTTTTTGGAAAAATACTTAATAAAAATGGACTAGTTCATCACAGCTTCATTATATTGCAGACTAATGATAGAATAATTTTATTATAACCCTGCATATTAATTTTGCATGACTTGGTTCTGTAAATCAGGGGCTATTACAATAATCTTTTTGAAAATCTTGATACTCTTTTCATTGTTGCTCAGTTTCCACAACAAGGGAATAATCAATTGTTGCAAAGCTTTTATTTTACATATAATATTCAAATAATATATCTTCCAAACATTAGTAAAAGTTCTATGTTGGCTAATGTGAATATCTGTTTATATTCTGCTGAATATTCTGCTGCTTTCTATTCAATTCTTGCTGTTATTAGCAGTGGCTGATGAGACTGCATGTTTAGGTCTTCCATTGTTAATACTGAATTGAGTTGATTGAGTTGTCTTTAGATACACACATTTTATGACAGATATTTTTGGGACTCTAGAGGTCTGAACTTTGTTTTTAAACAAAAGTGCTGGCCAGATCTCTTCTACAATAAGTAATGCCACAGTTAGCCAGCTACCAAATCAAATGCACATTGATAGAGAAGCTCAGTAATTCAGATTACCTATAGAAAAAATGAGGCACTGTCTTCAATCGGTGAAGTTGCACAGTGTGAGGAGTGGAAAAGTAGAAATTAGTTCTTTATTGCTTGCACTAAATGCACATATGACAGTGGTTGCTTTAACATAAAACCACAGACGGTCTAATCAGCTTCTAAATTTGAGTTCCATTGAAGTTAATTGAACCATATTTTGGAATACAATGCACAACACATCACAACCTTCCTAACACCAGCCTGAAGCACACAGGAAGAAATGGTGGATTTGGGTTCAGGTGACAAGCAATCTCAGGTCAGAGGTAAAATGTTAAGATTTATATGAATTTATAAATTCATTTATAATTTTGGAAAATGATCATAAAAAAAGTGAAACCCTTTGTAGCAACCGTGAATGATTAAATTGATTGTATGAATTATTAATGAAGATCAACAAGACAGAATTCAAATACTTATTTCAGTGAGGAAAACATTTATCCTCAGCTTCAATTTTGCATTTGACAGAACATTATTGTGATCTGATTCAGTGCTGTAAAATCATCCTTATATTTAGGGCATGGATCTTGGACCAATTTATTTTGAGTATAAAAGGCAGCAGAACAAACAGATCATAAATCTTTCTTTGATTCAGGAGCTTTAATACGCGATAGTGTACCACTAAGGAAAGTACATATTTAATTGAAATTACTCAAGAATAAAAAAATAAGTACTTTAAAGTAGGAACAGCTGTCGAGGGAATTCAGTCAATGCTGCTATTAAAGTTAGCATTACAAATAAATAATTAAAAATTAATTTCATTGTGAACTCAGTTGTCTATGGTATAGATCTGCAGCCAAAACTAGGAGATCATATAAGGAAATTAATTTCTTGCTTATATTAAAGATAATCAAAAACTGGCTTATCTCACAGTACAATGAAAACAGATTTGGTGATGGTCTGGGATTGAAGAACTATAGGTGAGCCTTTCAGCTTGAATTTACTACCTTATCAGTTATATCATGGCAGACTCATATTATAGTCACATTTTAGGAATAGTGGCTAATTATACCTACGTTAAAAGGGCTGGGTGAGTTGTAAAAGTAGAGGCAGGCTGGGGACCCACAAGTCCAGAAAAATACTAAATCTCAAACATGCCATGATAAAGTAACAGACTTTATCATAAATGTTCTATGATGTTGAGGTGTTGAGAGAATGGGATGAAAGGGGGCAGTGAAAGTGAGAGGCATGTATTTGTGAAGGTTAACCCTGCCTTTTTTTTCCCTTGACCTCCCAATATTTTTTAGTATCAACAAGGCTAAACTATTCACAATAAAGTCATAAATATGACTTCATAGTAAAGTAACAATTATAAGAGATTCCAGTCATGTTTTGAAGGATCTGTTGATTATACATGACATTCATACCAAAATGTGGTAAGCTGATTTCAACAACAGTGATGCAGGTGGAGTGAATCTGAAGTTTATATTTTCCCACCTAAAATGTTACACCATTGTGACTGTTATTCAATTGTTATTCCTCTTTCCATTTGAAACACTGTGGAAAGTGTAATTCTCAGTGTTCCAATTGAAATGGAATGGAATTGAAAAGAGTGAGTTGGTAACACATTAAAATTATACCAAACATCTGACACAGACGCCAGCTAGGGGAGCAGAAGAGAGCTTGAAGTTCTATTTGCTCAAGGTGGAAGTGGAAGGAGGAGTGCATAAACATAGTACTGGATCAAAAGGGAGGCTGCAATTTCAGCTGTTGATGGCTAATGGGGCTTGAAATTAAAATTAAAATCTCTTAGCCATGAGAGAACTGGAATTGGGCATCAGTGAGCTGGTCAGTCACCAGAGCTAGAGTCTCATTGGATTATCACTGGATTGAGGCCCCAAGACTGTTTTGAGTCTAAAGAACAATCGGCCCGTACTTCAAGGGTATAAAGAGAAAGGGAAGTATGTTATGATGATGTTGTACGTTAAGGTTATTATAATCTCTCATCCTGAAATAAAGGTATTCTGATCTTTTGTTATTTATTAAAATCCCTCATCAGGACTTCTGCATTGTGTTGGTAATTCAATTATTGATCCATTGTAAGTGTAAGTTTCAGGAGATAATTATCCCTACTGTATCTTAACTCTCTCTGCCTGTATTGTGTAAAACACTTAAATTAATTTTTAAAAATCCCACTCTTAGTTTTTAATTTTTGGATGATCTGACTCAGCAGCTTTATTTTCAGGAGAGAATTCCAGAATTTCATTCCACTTTCTGTGATGAGGTGTGTTTTGACATTCGTCCTGCAAAGGTCTAACTTTATTTTAAGGTTGTGCTTTCTTGTCCAGCAGATCCTCTGCCCATTCTGAAGTTTTATAATAGGTTTATTCCAGGTTATTAATTTCCAACTTTCACCTTGCAATTGTGAACTTAGTGACCAAGTTATATTGTTCAGACAGCAAGATTTCCCAGATGTGCATGCAGTAAAGTAAGACACCTTCTGGATGAGGAGGTCCAGATCATGCTTATGTAGTGGCAGGCACAGTAATATTATGAAACTGCAGTTAACTTTTGTCTAATCAGAAAGAGTTTTGTGCATTAATGCAAATGGAGTTGGATCTTGACTGCAGAAAGTATGGAAAAAGTGAGCAATGCTCAATTCCTTCTGGGACAGAATCAAGCCTTTGAAGGTTTGCTGCCATCTGCGTTGTAATAGACTTTGAAAGCAGGTTTAGAAATGGCTTTGCTAATCTCCAGGGCTTCTATTTTTTTACATATTTGCTGAAGAACTCTTTAATCATTTGATAAGACAGGTTATTCCACGTGTACAGAATTAATGATAAATAAAAAGCAGCCAGCTGAGAGAGGCTGTAGTCATGTGTATAACACAACCATGTTAAGATGGAAAGCAATTCTGAGCCACAAACAGCTCCTGATGTAACAAACATATTGTTGGCTGTGCTTTACTCTTTCTCAGCTACTGGTCTTAAAGTTTATGCAGTATTGATGATATTTTCAGTCAACATCCCATTTAACTACTTGTGAACCAAGTTTAACTCCATTGCGATAACATTCTCAGAAAAATAGGTTAAAACCTTTAATAACTCCAATTTTGTTTTCATCAATGAAGGAATGAAACTCTATGTTCTCCTCACTATCAGCTGCCACTTTGCTTTTCCCAGTCTCCCTACATATTCCTCTGATCTGGGTCTGCTCAAACGCCCTGCCCACTACAGAGGTTCAATGGTGGGTAAAGAGATGGTGAGGTCCTGCTTACAATCAGATTGAAGCTTCCTCACTGAGTTCAGGCAGGATTTTAATGATGGAGAGAAAGCAAAATATTTGGAAATGCAGATGGAGTTGAGAGAGGGCAGAGACAAACAGAAATATTTAGTGCAATATAAATGATATTGATTGATAATTTCATTAATAATATTAACTATATTAGTGAGCATCCTAATGTGTTTCTGGGAGTTGGCCAATTAGAAACAATTTAACTCTATAACCCTATCACTTTATAACTTAAAGAATAGTTCTCAGGCAAAAATGTAGAAATCTAAAGTAATGATTGCTGTTGAACAACCTCTCCGGCTCTGAAACAATATAATGTTATTCAAATGGAATTTTATTCCCCTGTAAAGATTTTTTTTTGCTGGACATTTAAATATACAGAGCCAGCAAGATTGTTCAGGAATGATTATCACTTGCAAGATTGCTAAAATTCACTCATACACACAATACATCGCCTGTAATTCCTTCAAGATTTTAATGTGGGCAATTAGGGCAAGACAACACCAAAGTGCATTCACTTTAATGCCAGGAACATTAGAAACACTTCTAACAGTGCACCTTGAAGAGGAACTGTGATTCAATTCACTTTTATGATAACAAGTGAGGAAACCATTGCTCACCATTATCACCAAATCAACTAAAGCCCTTATTTGGCCTTTTTATATCTATAATTAAACATATAAGGAGGTACATTCTAGATTACAAGCTCCACCAGCCAAATTTTCATACAGCTTTGAAGGTTTTGCCTTACTTGAGAGACAATCTTACAACAGAACTATAGGTTCAAGTCTGAAACCATTGCAGGGGTCTCACTTTCTGAAGTCATCAGCTCTATTGATTTGTGCAGTATGGACAGGCTCTTGTGAAAGAGCAACATTTCTCCATTATTATTATTTGTTTATTATTGAATTTACAAAAATCTTATGAAATACATCCAATTTAGTAGAAGATAAGATTCTGTTCATTCTTTCATTACATATATAATGAAAGGACCACTGGTCTCATCTCACTGCAGTACCTTTTCATTCACTGTCTGACAGGGAGAAAAACAAGAAAGAAAGAGTTTGCATTTATTTAGTGTACTTTATATCCTCAGAACTTCCCAAAGCATTTCACACCCAATAAATTACATGCATTGGTACCACTGATATAAAGGTAAATGTAACAGTTAGCATTCATATCAAGGTGTCAAAAGCAGTAAATAATTGAGGTAAATGGCTAGGTTTTTGGTGATGGTATTTAAGAATAAATACCGATGGAAATTACTCATACAGCATAACTGGATTAAACCTACACATTACGGTACTCACCACAGTCATTATCCAATGAACAATTAGATGCAAGGAATACAGCATGTTGATTACAAATGGTACTGCCATATTAACAGATGCAGGGAAGGTGTGGGATATATATCAGGGACAAAAAAATCAATTTATTTTCATTATTTCCTAGCCACAGCCAATCAGATTGAGAGACTGGCTGATGCTTGGGTAATCCTTGGGCGACAGACTTTAGTTGCAGAACAGTGGAGGAGGCAAAGGATCTGAAAGGTCATTGATGAGGAGACTGGAGGGTGGAATGGGTGTTAATTTGAATGATTGATTGGGAAGCTAACATTGGAAAGGTGGTGGGGTAGGTCAGGTGATAGCTCAGAGATTACAGACAAGGTGAGTGAATCAAAAAGATAGTGTGGTGTTAAATTGAAACTCTGGTAAGCATCTCATGAGGCCAGTTTGGATTGCAGAAGTGGGATAAGTTCCATACTGTGGGAGTTCTGATCAAGCAAAGTGGGAATTAGAATCATTTGGAAGGAGTGGAAGGAGCAATGTGGCCTCCTAGCCCATGAGTGTTGTTGGAAAAATAGAGACCTGTTATTAGCTGAAGTTCTCACATTCTAGAATTATATCAAAATTGGAGAAAATCTGAGTTGGTCAATCTCATTAAGATACTTAAATGAGAAACATGCTTCATGGCTCTGGATAGGTGTTCTGTTCATTCCTTTAAAACTGGATGTTTGGGAGTTTCAGATGGTTTATTTTCATGGGAAAGTTAAACTTCTCCTTGCATAGTTTATTTTTGTTAGGTTCTTTTGAGGGATCTCAGTCTGAAAAAGCTCCACTTATAGTCAATTGCCATCTACCCCTAATGAGCGAGTGGTCAGTTGATGTGAGGGAAGTACAGTGCATTGAGGAAGAACTTCTAGAGTTTGTACTTGGTGATGAAGAAAGAAAGGCAATATATTTCCAAGTTAGCTTGGTGTGTGAATTAGAGGGGAACCTTGGAAAATTGGAAATGGATTATGCAGATTATTGGCCCTGTGTTATGGGCCAATGTGTATTATAATATAACAACTCTGACCACCTTTAATTTTCAACTTTTACATCTGGGAAATGCAGTACTTTCTGTACTTGGAGAGAAATCAATAACAGTTTGAATGAATTGGCTAAACAGAAATTAAGTAATGTATTTCACAGGAGAGAAGTAAAATGGAGTCCTGTTAATTCTGTGAGAAATCACAGCCTATACCTGCCAAATTGGTACTTTTGAAAATTGCTCCTTGTTCCCTTAGATAGAAATATGTCATCTTGGGAATGCATTTGGATGTTAAAGTTATAAGGCTAAGATTAAAATAGATTATAATTCTGAACATGCTGAGCATACTTTTCTAATAGCAGAAATGGAAAAAAAATGTAGTGAAGCAACCTTTGTCTTAAAAAGGCTGTGTTTGTTACATTTTTGAGTATTGTTCAAGTAGAAATGGAAAGTGATAGAACAAATCACCATTGCATGAAACTGTACTGAAAGAGGAAAGAACACATAGACCACATGATACAGAAGTAGGTTTCATTACTCTGAAAATGAAGGTCTGCAGGAAGCAGCAGGAGAAGACTAACTTTGACAAAATAATTCTCCAGTTACAGACAATTAACCAGCGTAGGACCTGCGTTATGAATGGTAGGGCACTTAGGGGGTGTAATGGAACAGAGGAACCGAGAAGTACAAGCGCATAGTTTGTTGAAAATGGTGTTACAGGTAGACAGGGTGTCAAAAAGGCACTTAACATGCTGGGCTTCGTCAGGGCAATGAGTATAGGAGTTTGGAAATTATGTTGTAGTTATATAAGTTGTTGGTGAGGCTGCACTTGGAGTACTGTGTAGAGTTTTGGTCACCCTGTTATAGGAAAGACATGGTTAAACTTGATGGAGTGCAGAAAAGATTTACAAGGATGTTGGCAGGACTAGAGAGCTTGAGTTACAGGCAGGGGTTGGCCAGGATAGGTCTTTGTTCCTTGGAACTTGGGAGAATGAGAGAAGACCTTATGTTTAAAATTATGAGAGGCACATAAGGTGAATGGCAACAGTCTTTTTCCCAGGTTAGGTGAGTCCAAAACCAGGGGGTATAAATTTAGGATGAGGGGAAAAATTTAAATGAGACCTAAGGGGCAACTTTTTCCTCACAGAAGGTGGTGAGTATGTGGAATGATCTGCCAGAGGAAGTGGTTGGGGCAGGTACAATAGTATCATTTAAGAAGCACTTGGATAGATACTTGAATGAGGGGTGATATTATGGAAGTTTATAAAATC
>JARFYF010000050.1:23122103-23133831 GCA_030265395.1 Rhina ancylostomus | reverse complement strand
GTGGTGTTCTACAAGGATCAGTGCTGGGACCTCTATTGTTTAATAAATGATCTGGATGAAAATGTAGGTGACCTGATTTAGTAGGTTTGCAAAACAACACAAAGATTGGTGCAGTTCTGGATAGTGAGAAAGTTTGTCAAAGGAGGGTATAGATCAATTGGAAATTTGGGCAGAGAAATGAGGGACTGAATTTAATCCAGACGAGTGTGAGATGTTGCATTTTGGGAGGCCAAATTCAAGAGGAAAATGTACAGTAAATGGCAGCACTGATGTATGGAGGGATCTTGGAGAGCTAGTTATCACTACATAAAAGTGGCAACATAAGTATATAGGGTGGTAAAAAAAGACATATGGCATGCTTGCCTTCATCGGTTAGGATATTGAGTATCAAAGGCAGGAAATTATGTTGCAGTTGTATAAAACTTCAGTTTGTCCACATTTGGAATTCTGGTCACTGCACCACAGGAAGGATATAGAAGCTTTAGGGAGGATGCAGAAGAGGATCACCAGGATGTTGCATGGATTGGAGTGTTAGCTCTAAGGAGAAGTTGGATACACATGGATTGTTTTCTCTGGAGCACTAGAGGCTGCGGGCAACTTATAGAAGTATATAAAATTATGAGAAGCACAGAAAGAGTAGATGGTCAAAGACTTTTTCCCAGGGTGAAAATGTCAAATGCTAGAAGGTATAGGTGAGGGGGAAGAGTTTAAGGGACATTTGTGATTCAAGTTTTTTTTATTCAGAGTAGTATGTGTCTGGAAGACACTTTCAGGGAAGACACAAAAGCATGAAAACGTACCACCAAACCCAAGGACAGCTTCCATCCCGCTTTTGTAAGACCCTTGAATATGGACCTCTTATATGTTGAAGGTAAACTCTTGACTTCACAAGCTACCTTGTTATGGCCCTGCCCTGCACCTTATTGTCTACCTGCACTCCACTTTCTCTGCAACTGTAACACTATATTCTGCATTCTGTTACCGCTTTTCACTTGTACTACCTTGATGTACCTGTGTTTTTGAAATGATCTGTATGGATGTCTTGCAAAACTAAGTTTTCATTGTATCTTGGTGCATGTGACAATAATGAATCAATACCAATACCAGAGGAGGTGGTGGCAGCAGATATGAAAGCAACATTTAACTGGCAGTTAGACAGATGCATGAACAGGCAGGGAATGGAGGCATAAGGACCAAGTGCAGGCAGATGGAATTAGTTAACTTTGCATCATGGTCAGTATAGACATGCTGGGCTGAAGGGCCTGTTCCTGTGCTGTACTGGTGTATGTTCCAACACAGCCATAGTCAGTAAGTGATGAAGACACTGGATCTTGGATATCTGGTGTTGGTGAAAATGTCTTCAGTGCAGTGGTTCACCAAATCAGCTTTGTCATTTACCAATCATGCAAATAACAGAAAGAGTAAGATATTGTAGAGGGAGGAAGTGAAAGTACACTGCTTAAACAAAAATGTCATTCATCTAAAACAAAAACTGCATAACAAATGAAGCTTTAAAATTGAGATAGGCAATATTACTTCTCCCCAAGAAACCAATGGGTCCTAATTCTATCCCATTGTTCTTTTACTGATGGCAATTTTTAAGAAATAATTGTAGCACTGAAGGTTGTGATTGTTAACTTGTGTGATTGGTCAAGTAAATTCAAACACAGGGTAGATGACTTGAGCTTACTTGCATGAATTTTTACATGAAGGAGCTAGGAGGGAACAATAGAAACAACCTGAGAAAGCAAATATGGAATAGGAATGAGATGGACTTGCTTTCAGATGGAAGAGCCATGTGGAATATTACCAGCTTTCAGAGTTCAAGATGAAAGATGTGATCAATTTATCACAAAAAAAGGCCGAAGTTAACCAGTGACATTGAATCATGTGCAATAAACAACACCAGCACTGTATTGATAGCCAAATTCTCCACAGGATGGAAGACAATGTCAGGAGTCTGCTTTTTTTTTGATTGGGCACTTGCAGTTTTCTGCATAAATTACTTAAAATACCACTCTTGTTACTGCTGAGTGAGGAAAAAAAACACCTGTTATATTTTTATATAATTTGCATCACTTTGTATCAGATAGTCTATTTCCCAGAACCCGTGAGGGAATAGTACCTATGAATATCATGTACTTCAAATGTGTTCACTTCTCAATAGGTATCAACTATCCCATTGTACTCTCTTCTACTTGGAACCCTCAAAGTTTCTCCCTTGCAATCCACCTCACCCCCAACCAGGGTATCCACTGGGGGCTAATCTTGCTCATCCCCTTCCCCTCCAGCTCCCAGCTGATCTTTTTGCCTTTGCTAATTTATTAGCTACCACCATCCATTTTTGCATCTCTCTCCAAATATTCATTTACTTAATAATAAGGCCCTTGCCAGCTACAAGCACATTGTAGATAATTGGAATAATCCCATGGCTTGAAAAAAAACCATTGGGTGTTGGAGTACTTAAACCTGGTGCTGTGTGTGATGGTCTGAGTTTCCCCCTGGTGTTCTGGTTTCCTTCCACATCCTGAAGACATGCTGGCTGGAAGGTTAATTAATCTACTAACAAATTACCCCAGTGTAAGTGGGTGATTGGGGTATTGGGATGCAGTTAATGGGCATCTAAGAGAGAATGGGTTACAGGGAAATAGTTGGGGATATAGAATTAATGGAATTATTTTGAGAGCTGGACGAACTGGGCCAGATGGTCTCCTTCTACATTGCAAGAAAATATGAAAATATTAAAAACGAGAATATTTCAGCACAAGGTAAAATAAGACACCAAAGCTGGGAACAGTCTGTTCTATTATGAACATTTTCCCAGGAGAGGATAAAGTCAGTGACCAGGTAATAGAATCTGTGAGTAGGATCGGAAATGATAAATTCTGTCTTCCAAATATTTGACTGGATGTTTTAGGATTAGAGCCATTCAGTTTCATTTACCAGCACCTCCCTTCTCCTGCCCCACCACTAACATTCTCAAGATGTTCCCCAGTTCCGGCTCCAACCTTCCTTTTTTTTCTGTATTCTGTTTCCAGTCCAATCTGTCTGAGATTGTCATGTCATGAAGCCCACCTCTCACTCTCTTGTTCCTATTCCTTGTAAATTTGGCACACAACCCCTCTTCAAGGTCACCATGTTAGCTGATATAATTTATGCCCTTGTTTCATAAGTTTTTAATAAAGTTATGAATGACTTTCTTTGTGATTGTGACAAAAACATTTGATCCTACTGCATCTCCATGCTGAATCAATAGTTTTTGACATGATTGATCACAGCATTCCCTTCCAATAGCTCCAGCTGGAATAAACCACATGCACCCGGTCCATTCTTATCCATCCTGTCTTTGTCAGAGAGTCCGCTGCAATGGTTTTACTTCTTGCCTCAGCACCATTATCTCTGGTGTTCTACAAGGATCCATTCTTGCTTCCACTGTTGACGTCCAACAACTCTAATATTCCCCTCCCTCCCATAATACATCTACATATTGCTCCTTGACAATGAAAAACACTTCAGGTTTCATGTACATGCAAATGACACTCATCCCAGTGTCATCTCCCTTGACCAAAAAATTTAGAAGCCGGACTTTCCCGTAGGGCTCCTCATACCAGTGCAATTATTTTAGAAGCATACATTTACTCAAGTCCACTTTCCCATTTGGCTCCATGTCCCTCGATTTACTGATTCCTGAAAATTTATCTCTAGCTGAGCATATTTAACCTTCTGCTATCATCTTCTGTCTCCATCACAAATTTAATTTCCCAGCAATTGATTCTATCTCTGTCCCTGGCATCTGTCTGAAGCTAAACCATACTGTCACATCAGACCACAAGATGAGTTTTAGACTCTATTAGCACACTTTGCAAAACAATTCATTCTTAGCTGTGTCATAGTGCTTGATTCCACCCTTGCCTCAGCTCTTCTGCTACCTGAATGCCTCATCTATGGCTTTGTTACCTTTAACCTTGACTTGTCTAACACATTATTTCAACAGCTTCCAACAAGACACATTCCAGTCTTCAGAACCAAACAATGCGTTAAATGATGTCAAATAAATAGCAGTTCCAGCCTTTGTATCTCATACATACTGACAGCATTTACAGTTTTGATTATTTTTTTCCACTTGGTAATTTCAGCTGAATCTTTTCCTATTTACATATCTTTCAGGACTTTAAATTCAGAAATGCCTTTACTAATAATATTGCTAATCACTTTCCCTCTTCAATTGTCCCCTGTTTTCATTTATTATTGCTGACCTCCACCTCACAACAGACTTTCCTTTCTCTCTATCTCTCCCCTCTCTCTTTGCATCTTAATACTTATTCTATTTCTAATTTTTTCCAATTGTGGAGAAAGGTCATTGACGTGAAATATTAATTCAGATTCTCTTGCCACAGACGCTGTCCAGTATTTTCTGTCTTATTTAAACTTATTCCTGGGCAATCTTCCTCATTCTACCCTCTCATAAACCTGAGGTCACTCAGTTTTCCATGTCCTAGCTCTCAAGAAGAACTATTCACTCATTTGATTCAGGATCTACTGCACTGATCTGGCTGATTTCCTCCAGCCTTATATTTCTCCATGATTCAATTCTGTCCTCTTGAACATCCTAATTTTAGCCATTCCACCAAAGGCAACCACTGTTTCAGCTCTGGATTATGAAATTCCCTTACATTCCTTACCTTCTTTGATTTTTTTGTTAAGGTACTGGTTAATATTTAACCCTTTGACCGAGCTTTGATATTCTGCTGTAATCGAAGAATAAAAAAAACAAAACTACAGATTATGGAAATCTGAAATAAAACCTGTAAATGCTGGAAATAATCAACAGGTTGTATAGCATCTGGAGGGGAAGAAACAGTCGACCTTTCAGGTAGATGACCTTTGAAAGGAAATACTCCTGCCTAGTATTTCCAGCATTTTCTGTCTGTAATCTGCCTTAATACCTCTTAACATTGCACAGCATGTGTTGTATTTGATAATGATTATTTGAAGCTTTTCATCATTTGAAACAGAGGTGCAAAGAAATTTCTTCTCTTGGAGGTTCCCAGAGGGTGGTGGAGGCCAGATGATTAGAAATATTTGAAATGGAGATAGAAAAAGATTTGAAAGCTCAAGAAATTGGGAGTGATGGCATAGAAGAGGAGTTGAAACCAGCAGAGATCAACCACCATCAAGTTGAACAGTGGGGCAGGTGTGAGGGGCCTGGTGATGTACCCCTGCTTGTATTTTCTGGTATTCTTGTGTTTTTATTTATGGGAGGGTTTCACTATCTGAAACACATGGAATCCAAACAAATTGTTCTTGTTGTGCATATTAAGTAGTATTGAATGTCTCATTGCTCTAATTGTGAAGAATTTTTCTGAAGATATGGACAGTGAACAGAGTGTGAAATGGATTAATTTATCCTTGATTTGATAGAGAACCTGTTGAGCTCAGATACAAAGTTAAATTAATTTGCTCATTGAGATAATTCAGTCAACACAATAAACTTTTTATTCCAATATTTGGCACCTTATTGTTAAAAAGTGATGTGATGTAACTGGTTCTTTTACACAGGGTTAAAGCATATTTAGCAAGATGGAATTTTCTGAGTAAATTATTAATTATCAACTATAGTGAACAAGATAATCCCAAAGTTTTCAACTCTATTATAACTGCAATCATCATTATTCTGCTGATCCACCGTTTATTGCACAAACTAATTGATGGCAACATTTATTAATCTCAATATTTTTAAATGTCAAAATAGCAGATTGTCAGAATTTTATCTGGGAGGCTCACCAAGGTGCATGTCCAGTAAATGTCACCATGATACTGCAGGTTATGCCAAATTTGGATCTGATGTGTAGAAAATAAAGTTACTGTGCCAGCTGGCATAATTTCAACATCCACAGATGACACAGAACTGGGAAAAATAGTAAACAAAAAATGCATAGAAACTTAGGAACTAACTTCAGGGAGACAAAGACAGCTCTGTGAAATGAGCAGGTCCATGGCAGATAAAATTTAATATACAGAGGTGCGAATGATTCACTTTCGTAAGAACAATGAGCAGTGGTGATGAGGAATAAACTATAAAATTTTAAAGAGATCTTAGTTGGAGTAGGGTTATGTCTGAGTTATGACAAAACATATGTGATAGTTGACTTTTTTAATGTCGGGACAGGATATAAAAACAAGGAGGTGATGGTAAACATTCATAAATCAACTGTTCAGGCTCAGGAAGAGCAATGTGTTCACCTCTGTGCACCAGACTTATCAGAATATGACAAGGCGTCACTGAAGGTGCAGAACAGATTTACTAGAATAGTTTCAGAGATGAGTTTATTCATTTGGCAACAGCGGAGCACTTAGGGTTGTTTTTCTTCCAATAAAGAGCTTAAAAGAGGATTTGATACAGGGATTCATAAATTGTCTTGATAGAATAAGAGAAACTTTCTAATGACAGATGGGTTAGTAACCAAAGGACAGATTTGAAGTGATTAGCAAATAAGAATGACATGATTCACCTTTCCTTTGGTCTTTGTGCTCTGGAATGCATTGCATTCTGGGATGCGAAAAGAAAGCCAATAGGAATCTTCATCAGGGAATTTGACAGATACCCAAAGGGGGGAAATGAGAACTCGGAGGAAGGAAATGCAATGGAACCAAAGAGCTTGAACAGGCATGATGGACTGAATAACACTTTTCAATCCACCCCCCCCTCCCAATGAAGCTTCAATTAATATATGAGAACAGCAGAAAGTCAAAAAAGGACCGTACTCATCATGGATATCATTGGTTAAGAGTTACTGATAAATTTAGTTGTCAGTTTCTGTACTATTGCAATTTAAAAAGTTAGGTCCAACATCATACGTAAAGTAAATTTATGGCAAGCTTCATTATCCTTTCATGTCACCAAAGTAAGAGCTATGATCAAGATGTCTACTGATTGCATCAGCAAATGAGACAATTAAGGTAGGACATAAAATAGGGCAAAAGACAGATTGTACCAACTATCATGAATAGTTTTAATAAAAGCAAGGTGATTTCTTCAGGATTGTTACAGGAAATAATGAAGAAAGCAACATCAGAGCAAACTTTTCCTTCAAGTTAAGTATGCAAATCAATCCCAGTCTCTTACAGGGTGACTGACATGAGAATTACATAACCACACCATGCTGGCTAAGGACAGTTATGTCATCAGGATCTGTGATACTGATTGAAAACAGCAGAAATGGTGTCCATTACTAATGTCATTGGCAATAGGATGACATTGATTTCAATGGGACATTATCATATCCATTCCAACTCATATTATTCAGTGACAGAGGAGATATTCATGTATTAAGCCCGGATAGATCCAAACCATGTTCCTAGTTCTATTACATCATGATTGTTCTCAGCTTATACATGAGTGTGTTAAAATTCCTCTTTGACCATTGCAAAATAGTGAAAAGAATTTCTTTTCAACACAACTCTTTAATAAAAGAATTAATCAATACTCTTCCATGAAGTGGAGGTTGCAATTTCCATTGATGTTTGTATAAACAATGTATTAAATAATTCATGAGTATAGTGTGGAGTCTGGAATAAAATGAATTATTTGATTTTGAGTTTAAAAAACTTGCAATGTAGAGCAACTCTAGCGGCGAGGAATATTCATTAATTTTTTTTAGAGTGCAGACTCATCCTTGCATGCATTTGAGAAAGAGATGGTGAGCAACCGTCTTGAAACACGATGGTCCTTCATGTGAATATACACCTAAAATGCAGCTGGGTAAGGCGTGCTAATATGGATATCTACTGTTGGTGAGGGAACGGTAATATATGACCAAGTGAGGACTGTGTGTGGCTTGGAGGGTACATTGCAAGTGGTGGCATTTCTGAGCATCTGCTGCCCTTGTCTTTCTTGCTGGTAGAAGTTGCAGGGCTGGGAAGTGCGAGGAAAATAACTGCAGTGAATTTTATGCATTGCATGCAGTGCAGCCCCACTGCAAAAGTGGAGCAGGGAAGGAATGTTAGGGTGGTGGATAGAGTGTAATTAAGCAAGATACTTTGCTGAGGATGGTGTCAAGCTTCTTGAGTGTTGGAGCTGCACTCACTGAGGCAAGTGGAAAATTTTTTATCCTGCTCCTAACTGTGTGCCTTACGGATGGTGAAAGGACTTTGGGTGTCAGGAGGAGAGTCACTTACTGCATGATACCTGGCTCTGACCTACTCTTTTCGATGTTGCTTTGTGATAATACTGAGGTATCTGTTGGGCTCTAAAAAAAACTTTACAAACGTGCAGTCTTCTTCCTCTGTAACTCGTGCTTATTTCGCTGTTTGAGTTTCTGACCACTGGTGATTTCCAGGATAGTGATGGTAGGGAACTTGGTGATACTAATGGCATTGATTGTCAAGGATAGACTGTTAGACTCTCTTTTGCTGGAGATGGTCATTGTCTAGCACTTCTGCTGAGCAATTGTTACTTGCGACTTATCAACCAATACCTGAAAGTTCTTTTAGGTCTTATTGCCTGTCGGCATGAGCTACTTCATTCTCTAAGGAATTGTGATTGGAATTGAACATTATGCTATCATCAGCAAATATCTCCACTTCTAATGTTTGAAGTCCTTGGTATTTCATTCAATGAGTAAAGGGCTGCTTTAGTTATTCAGTTCATGTACATTTGTTCACAGACATTTTGTAACTTTAGTCAGTGGAAGTTTGCACTCACTGATCAACTGATCCAGCATGACTGCCTCAACAGCGATCCTCTTTTTATGAAGGCCTGTATATAAGTTGCCTCGCATCAACAATTCACCATCTACCATTATTTAAATAATACTCCCACCTTTCTGTAAGTCCACTGAAGAAGATAATTTCAAATTTATCCATGTTGCATTGCATTTGTTTAGTTGCCCACTCATTCAGTCTACTGAAGTCCCCTTGAAGCTTCTTTGCATACTCTTACAATCCTACTCATTTTAACGTTAGCAAACTTTGAGATATTACATCCCTGTTCCCTTGTCCAAATCATTGATATACATTATGAATAGCTGAGGCCCAGGAACCGATCCCTGTATTTCCACCAGTTACCACCTGCCACACTGGAAGAAAACTCATTTATTCCTACTGTTTCCTGTCTGTCAACCAATTATCAATCCACGTCAAGGCATCACCCCCCAACATTCACTGTAATTGAACATAATAACCTTTTACTTTATCAATAGCTGTTTTAAAATCCAAGTGCACCACATCAAGTGGTTTTTCCTTATCTAATCGTAATTGCAATTGGTTTATTATTATCACATGTACTGAGATACAGTGAAAAGCTTTTGTTTGCATGCCATCCAGACAGATCATTCCACAAGTGAGTACATTGAGATAGTACATAAGGGGGAAAAGAATGCAGTATATAGTGTTACAGTTATAGAGAAGGTACAGTGCAGGTAGACAAATAAGATGCAAGGGCCATGCCAAAGTACATTGAGAGATCAATAGTTCAGTTTATCATACAAGAGGTCCATTCAAGGGTCTTATAATGACAGAATAAAAACTATCCTTGAGCCTGATGGTACGTGTTCTCAAGCTTTTATATCTTCTGCCTGATGGGAAGGGGGAGAAGAGAGAATGACTGGGGTGGAAGTGGTCTTTGATTATGTTGGCTGCTTTCCTGAGGCAATGGGAAGTGTAGACAGAGTGAGACCGTGCCTGGGGTATTGGATGCAGTTTTGGTCTCCTTAAGAAATCTATTCTTCCTGTTATATACTCAAAATAATCCAGTAGCATTCTCAAAAAATGATTTCCTTTTCAGGAATCCATATTGACTTTGTCTAATCGCATTGATATTTTTCCAAGTATCCTGTTATCTCATTTTTCACAATAATCCATGCCACTTTCCCAATTATTTACATTAGGCAAATTGATCTGCAACTTCCTGTTTTCTCTCTCCTTTTTAAAATATTTGTGTTACATTTTGCCATCCTTCAATCTGTGGGAACAATTCCATAATCTATAGAATTCTGTAAAATGATAACCAATGCATTCATTTCCATGGCTATTTCCTTTGGTACTTCGGGATACAAGTTATCAGTCCTTGGTGATCTAATGAATTTCAGTGTTACTAAATTCTCCTGCACTATGTTCTTATTAATACTCATTACCTTTGCTTCCTTACCTTCATAAGATTCTTTGTTCCCTAATGTTTCTGAAGGTAACCTGTGTTCTCTTCAATGGAGAGAGAACCAAAGTATTTTTTCAATTGCTCTCTTGTCCTTCTTTTCAGAAATCTGAATTGCTCCCAATCCTCAGATTTCTGATTTAGTCTGGCAATCTGACTCTTCTATGGATCTAATCATGTTCTGAACTTCTTTTGCTAACCATTATCAGGTCACTTTTTTTTGTATTTTTATACCAGGCAGGACTGTATAACTGTTGTGGTCCCAGTGATCCTTCCTTAATTATTAGCCATTACCTATCCATTGTCATGTCTTTTAATCCATCATAGCAAACTCACTCCTCATACTTTACTTTGATTAGATTTGAGATCTTAGATTCATATTGAACTATTTCATTTTCTCTTTTAATGAGGAATTTTATTCTATCTTGTTATAATCACTCTTCCACAATGAATGCTACATGACAAGATTATGACCTAACCCTTTCTTGTTGGTCATTCCCCAGTCTAGAAATAATCTGTTCTCTAATTGGCTGCTCAACATATTGATCTAAAAATCCACCCTGTACACACTTCAAGAATTGTTCCTCCACAATACGGTTGATAATTTGGTTTGGCTAACCACGATTTCTGTAGTATACTTCACGCATTTTTAATTTCCTGTTTGATGCCATCACCAATGATACCACTGCTGCTTGGAAACAACATCCTTCAAGGTCTTCCATCCAAATTTCAGTATTGAACTGTGCATGCTCCCTTTTGAAGTTTGTCAGATTTATTATGAAATAACGATGAGTGCTAATAACCTCACAGAAAAATATGTGCCTCTGCTTCAAAGTATGGGATAAGGTCACAGAATGATGAGCTTCAAAGGATCTCAGCTTTCTCTGGTTGTCCTTATGATCAAAACAAGTAACAATAGCTCTTGAGATATGGTGGTTACCTCACCAGTTACTTCTGATTATAACAATTCATTTCAAAATGTGATAGACCAAATAAAGGTCAGACTTGCTCTGTGTTGTTTAGTTTTGACGGGACTTGATTTTCATAATCTTTTCTCAGGCTGTCTGAGGCTCACAATAATATGACATTGAAGATATTTTGTTCAAATGAGACTGGCACAAAACATCACATTTGTAAAATGTGAAAAAGACTGTTGCCATTCACCTTATCTGTGCCTCTCATAATTTTAAACATTACTATAAGGTCTTCTCTCAATCTCCCTAGTTCCAAGGAATAAAGACCTAGCTTGGCCAACATCTCCCTATAACTCAGGTCCTCTAGTCCTGGCAACATCCTCGTAAATCTTTTCTGCACTCTTTTCAGTTTAACCATGTCTTTCCTATAATAGTGTGACCAACACTGGACACTACTCTAAATGTGGCCTCACCAATGACTTGCACAACTGCAACATGATGTTCAACTCCTCTACTGAATACCCTGACTGACGAAGGCCAGCATTCTAAACACCTTTGTCACCATCCTGTCTACCTGTGATGCTGCTTTCAACAAACTATATACTTGTACTCCTAAGTCCCTATGTTCCACTACACTCCCTCATGCCCTACCATTCATAGTATA
>JARFYF010000050.1:23100142-23111095 GCA_030265395.1 Rhina ancylostomus | reverse complement strand
TGCTCTCCACCGCACACCGATAGAAGTTCACCAGAATGTTCTGAGACAGTCTGGCTCTCCTCAATTTCCTCAAAAAAATAGAGGCGTTGCTGTGCCTTCCTAATGACAGCTGAGGTGTGTATTGTCCAGGAGAAGTCCTTGGTGACGTATACCTAATGGAATTTAAAACTGGAGACTCTCTCCACAGCCTCGCTGCCAATAAACACTGGACCAAGATCTATCTTCCTTGACTTCCTGAAGTCCACCACAATCTCTTTAGTCTTTCTGGTGTTGAGAATGAGATTGTTGACGGAACACCAGGCTGTCAGGTTTTGCACCTCATTCCTGTATGCTGATTCATTATTGTTCATGATCAAGCCAATGACTGTCGTATCAATGGCAAACTTTATGATGGTGTTTGTTTCATGGATGGATGAACAGTCATGGATAAAGAGGGCATACAGGAAGGGGCTCAACACACTCCCCTGGGGAACACCAGTGTTCAGGGTGGGCAGGAAATAAGGAAATAGATAAGGTATAATGTCATATAAAGTATTTGTTTGATGGCAGTAAATGGACATAAAATGCTGGAAATAGTGGGGAATTAATGTCCAGGTGAGAATGAAGAATGTAAAGAACAAAGCAAGAAACCATTATACCAGTGTTTTTTAAAAAAAGTGGTGGCTACAGAAATATTGGATAATACTGTTCTTGATCTTCCAAAGCTCCCCAGGTTTTCGAATGGTCCATGACTATTAGAAGATAGCTGATGTAATCTCACTTTTCAAGAAAGGAGAAAAGCACAAAATTAAGAACAACAGATCAATTAACCCAACATAATTAGAAAGGAAAATAGAACATACTATTAAAGATAAGGGTCCCTCTGTGAAATTGTCAGATCAACCTGAAATTTAATGAAAAGGAAACATATTGAACAAATCACCAAGAGTCTTTTCAAGATTATAGCCAGCTGTGCAGTTATGAAGGAACCAATGGATACGGTGCACTTTCATGTTTGAGAGCCAAGTGATCTAGCTTCAGACAAGGAGCTGTTGCACAAGATTCAGAGATTTTGGGTGTTAATATTAACATGGATTAAAAAATGATTAATTGACAGAAAATGGAGAGTAGGAATAAATGGTTCACCTGTAGTTTGGCAGGAAAAAACTTTAAGTACCACCACTTGCACCTTTAGCAATTTACATTCCATGTCTAACATCAATTGAATTGTAATGCATAGATGTTTTCTGATAATATCAAGTTAGCTGGGGAAGTAATATCTGGGAAGGGTGCAGTATGGCTACACAGGGGATGCACTCAGCAGGTCAAACAGCATCTGTGGAAGATGGAAGAGCTAACATTTCACATTGTAGAAAAATGATTTAGCTATTATTACAAAAGAATTACAGTGTAGGGGTAAAGAGATGTTATACTTGTGTCAGAGTTTGGTGCTACAATATCTGGGATGCTGTGCATAATTTTGACTTTCTTTACCAGGCATAGATAAACTTCAAGGGAATGCCATTGAAGTTTTCTTGGACTGACTACTGGCATGGGTAATTTGCCCCAAGAGGAATGATAAAGTAGAATAAGACTACAATCCCTAGAGTTTAGAAGAATGAATGATGATCTCATTTAACATAATAAATGCTGGAAGATGTCCCCATGCCTGTAAAGTCCAAGACTAGCAGGTCACAGAATAAGAACTAAACTGTGTAGGTCAAAGATGAAAAATTTATTTGCTTAAGGGCTTCTGAATCATCAGAATTCTATACCCCAGAAGACAATGGATTATCAAGACAGAGATTGATAGCGTTTTAAATGCCAAGCAAATCAGAGGATGATGAAAGAGAAAGCATGGGGTAATAGGTTAGTCATAGTCATACCAAATAGAGCAGGCTTGAAAAGCTGAAAAGCCTACTTCTGTTCCTATCATTTAACTGATTTTTTTTTATCAAGGTGAAGCAACATGGGTTTGATGGTGCAGGATGCCGCAAAATGGTAATCTCTAATCTGAATTGAAGTGTAATCTTGCATGTCATACCTTGGAGGCACAGAGATCTATTTTCAAAGTGTGGGACTATAGTACCCATCAATTGGAATTGCAACATTGTGATTTAAAAAAAAAAGCCATGGAAACCATACACCTGGACTGAAGACTTGAGTTCAAATTCTGCAAGAAACCAACACAGATCCAGATGGTCCTGGGTTCAGTTCCCTGCTCATAGAGGTGCTGTAGACATACTCAAATTAGTTTGGCCATCCCAGGTAAGCAACCTAAAATCTGCCAGCTTCACCCCCTGCTGCCACTGCCCCCGCCCCCCCCAAACCACCCACCAAAGGAGATTCATCGGTTTGCCCACTGGATGAAGACAAAACCAGACCTGACTTTGATGTCTCCCAAGTCAATGGTTTGCCAGCTTTTACTGTTGCGTCTCCTGTGTAATTTCTGATGAGGTCTTCAAACACCATAAAGACCTGAATGCACCAAATAAAAACACCAACTCAAGCAGGGAAGTTGGCAATAGAAAAGGTTCAGTTTCAGAACACATGGTTCTAATTCTTTTGCAGCAACAAGATTCTCTCTGAGTGGATTTGCAAGGTTTGAAAGTTTACTTTGTTCAAAGCAATGCATTCCAGATGTCATAATCTTTCAAAACCCGCTGCAGATGCATGAAAAGCATTCACAAGCAGGTGTGATTTACAGAATCAGTATAATTCAGTTCTTAGCAACTTCCTAACCACTTCTTCATTCGAACATAGAACATAGGAACTTGAAAAAATAGGAATAGGCCACTCGGCCCCTTAAATCTGCCCTGACATTCAGTGTGACCATAGTTGTTGTGTCCTAGCCTTCATCTCCACCTCTGTGCCAGTTCCCATAGCCTGAAGTTACCTGTTCTTTCAAAATATGAATCTACTTCCTCTTTAAATCCCCCACTGATCCCCTAGAACCCTCTGGGTAGAGAATTCGAGAGATTCATCACCCAGGTATTGCTTATTTTAGTATCTTAGCATCACATGGATTTTTATTCCATGCATCCTACACTTTTGTGAGTTATCATTATTCTTCATCAGCATAAATACATTAGTTTTGTTATTTTATCTATTCTAGATAATGGTTAAAATACTTCATTGTAAATCTGAAAACTGCTTAAGCTGTCAAGTCAACAATTTTCAAAAATAATTTAGGAATGTTTCAGCCATATGAAAGCTGAGGCTGAACTAGTACATTGCATCAATGGTTGTGAGTATGTTTTTGTAGAACATTTGTGATGGGGAAAACATTTCAGAACATCAGTGAGTAATAAAGTGTATGATAGCTAACATATAAACTACTCGAAGAGATCAGTTGCTGAGATAAACTTCAATTGGACCATTGGACAGAATTGAGAGAGTTTGCATTGGCAGTCTTCATAACTTCTCAACACAATTGTGATGTCAATCAATAACCAAAACCTGGCCTTGTCTTGACTCCAGTGATATAATAGCTGACCTGGCCATTATTGATCAATTGTACTGTTCTAAGATATGAAGTTATAAAACTAGAAGAGTTCATTGGATCTTTTGGAGTTTCTACTTAATAATGAAACTCCATTAAAAATATAACAAACTGACAGAACAGCTAGACCTTTTCTCATTAACAACCTGATGGAAAAAAGTCCAGCTGTTTTAATAAGACTGAGCAAAAAAAAATCCCAGATGGAATAAATTCATAATACTGGTAATTTGAGATGCCAATGTTTTCTTTTGAAGTTCATGTTTCCTCAGGTGTAAAATTTTAATCAATGTTTTATTCTGAGTAAGTGGAAACTACTTTCTTTCTTATATGTATGATTTTCTGTTGATAGAATTCGAGCTACAATGAATGGAAATAATTAAGATGATATCAATTTACCTCATAGGCTAATACCTGAATTTTAAAGAATCATCCAACCATGTCTCAAAATGCTGCTGGATGTTTTTAGTAAGATTGAGCAGATCATGAATAGTATTTGGTTTTAAGTACCAGACTTGGAATCTGATGCTTTATTGTTTATAATATCTAGACTGGCTGCTAAAGCTAATTACATAATTAAAGTTTAGTCAAATAAGGTTTAGTCAAAATGATTTCTTTCTTCTTTCTTCTACATTTCATAGAGTCATACAAAATGTATGCAATGGAAAGAGGCTATTCAGCACTCTGTGCTGGCCAAGAAAGAGATACCCAACTTAATCAATTCTCCGTTAGTTTTTAAAAAATATCATGGAAAGTGACTTCAGGGTAACTTCAATAATGTGTGTGACAGTAAGTATTTTCATTGCAATCCAAATCCATTTTGATGATGACCTTTGTGAGGTATATAAAGTTAAGTTATTATTTTAAATAAATCTTTGTACAAAAAATTGATTTCTTTATTTAAAGTATCCCAATAGTTAACATTTTAACAATAATCAATGCATTTAATTAAAATGAATATATTCAACTAAAATGAATCTATTTAACTAAAATGAATATTTACAAATAAATTGTTTGGTGGGGGTGACACAGCAGTGGAAAAGCTGTTAGTTTGAGAAGGCTGATTAATCTGCACTTGGTTAGCTCACAGTAAATCATATCAAAAATCTATACTCCACCTCATTTCCTTCCATTTTGTAACTAACCAGGTGCAATACATAAACACACCCAATATAGTGGATGGATGGCACCAGTTTAGATTAGGTGGCTGTGACTGAAGTCATTGCCTTGCCAGGCAGTGATCACTTGAAGGAAATGATGGAAGGATCCAGCTGAGAATGGGCACCCTAAATGACCTATGTGGCTTTGGGCATTTTAGCTGATGAGGTGGGAAGAAGTTCTCCATTAGTCACAGTCATCAAATCATAAAAACCACCGTCTACTATTGCCATCTGTCTTCTATTGCCAAGCCAATTATGGATCCACTTTGCCAACTTCCCCTGGATTGCATGGGCCCTAACCTTTTCTCACCCATGTGAGACTTTATTGACAGCCTTACTGAAGTCCATATCTCTGGCCTTGCCTTCATCTTGGTACCTCCTCAAAAATATTCTCTTGGGTTGGTTAGACAGGTTCTGCCCTTAACAAAGCCATTCTGGCTATTTCTGATTAGTCCCTGCCTTTCCAGCTGCTCATTAATCCTGTCCCTCAGAATTATTTCCAATAACTTCCCTATCAGTGATGTTAGGCCCACAGGTCTGTAATTGCCAGGCTTTACACTACTGCTGTCTTGAAAAGGGGGACCACATTTGTCATTCTCCAGTCAACAGGTTGTGTCCAGCAAAAATGTAAAAGTATGAGCCAGAGTCATAGCAATCTCTTAATTTTCCTTCCGTAAGAACCAGGGATAAATCTCAAACATCCTAGGGGATTTATCTTCCTTTCAGCCCAGTGAGGTATTGTGTCTACCTTTAAGGTGTTGATGAAATAGGCAGGAATTTAATTCTGAAAAATGTGAGGTGATACATTTTGGGAATGGTGAGGCTGGGGGACATATACCCTGAAAGGTAAAGTCCCAGGGAGCACTGAGGAACAGAGGGACCTTGGCACGCCAGTCCAAAGATCCTTGAAGGTGGCAATAGAAAGTGGTTAAGAAGACATATGGGATACTGGCCTTCATTAGTGGGGACACAATACAAGGGCACAGATGTTATCCTCCAACTTTTTAAAATGTTGGTCAGACCTCAGCTGGAGTACCGTGTTCAGTTCTAGTCATCACACAAAAGAAAGGATGTGATAGTACTGGGAAGGGTGTAGAGGAGAGTGGGATGAAGTGTTTCATTTACGAGGAGAAACCGTAGAGGCTAGATCTGCTTCTACGGTTCACTGGAGTAGAGGAGGTTAATAGGAGACATGATCAAGGTATGTAAAATTATTAGGGGTACAGATAGAATAGACTGCAGGAAACTTTTCCCCTGATCACAGCTGAATAAAACCAGGTGACATAAATTTAGGCAGTAAAATTGAGAGACTGGGTAGGCTGGGTTTGTTTTCCTTGGATGGAGAAAGGTGGGCAGGACCTGTTAAAGATATAAAAACAAGATGAGAGCTATAGATAGGTTAGATAGTGAGAAACTTCCCCTCTTCTCAGCGATATCTATAAACAGATTAAGGTAAGGGGTAAGAGATTAAGAGGGGATGGAGGATTTTTTCATCCATGATGGTACTCTCACAACTCTTAAGAAGTATCTTGACATGGCCATGTAATAGTGGCTACAGACCAAGTACCAGAAAATGGGATATCTGTAGATAAGCATTGGCAGCCAAACTGGACATGGTGGGCCAAAGTGTCTGTTGTCATGTTGTGTTTACCTTTGACTGTGTGATTCTATGACAGGAGGGAGGTCATTGAAATTCTTGTGGCAATTTATCCAAGGCTTGTTTGCTGGTTTTTTACTCATCTAGCCAGTACTTTTCTGCAGAAATTTCAGGCGCCCTGCTGAAACGGGTCATGTCTTCTGCTCCTCACTCACTGCTTCAACAAGTCAAGGCAGCATTGGAAACTTTAGGGGTCAACACTTTCATTTATTGTTTCATTTTCATATCTCACCTGTTTGACTGAGTTCCAGAATTCTTGCCAGTTCCTGCTACAACAATAATGCACTTCCCTGTAATAAGTTACAGGATGTTTTTAGGTAGACAAGGCTAGTTTTAGGTGGCACCAACTACTCCCTTTGGCTCCAGGAAGAAGCATACAGTCATTCAACAAATGTTGTTAGCTTTGGCAGCATGCAGCAATGGCATAGGTCAGCAAGCTGCACCTGGTTGACATGCTTTCTCTATCAGAAACCTGAATTCTATTGGGTTAACCATGTAACCTGTAGGATGATATGAATAAACAGTTCAATTCACGACAATATCATAGTTTTCATTTATTCAAGGATAAATGTATGGAATGATTTGCACAGAAAACCCATTATGACAGAGACTTCAGTTTAATAAATAGGGAAGTCTACCATTCACTTAGTGTCCAGTTGGTGAGTAATGGCAATCAACTTAACTTTATGTAATGAAAGCCATTATGTTTTGACAGTCTGCCTTACTGGATGAAACTCTAGCTGGTAAACAAGTTGAATAAGAACATTTCCTGTCAAGGCTTACGATTCTCATAAAATATTCAAAAAACAGACTTTAATAATTTTAGGAATACTTGGTGGAAGTTATCAAGGTACACATCCTTGATGTTGAAAAGAGTTCCAAGTGGGAACCTTGGCCTATTGGGATTGTGTGGCCTTTTGTAATGCTCTTTTCCTTACAAATGGCAATTTCAAATTTTAATGGTGAATTTTCATGTCATGGTCAGTGGAATTAAAATTTCAACTAAAAACCATATCAGTTAAAATTGAACTAACAAGTGTTAGTTATTGTGTATTGGATGAAAAAATGGGCAAACAGTGTATTTAATGTAGCTTGAATAGTTAAGGACAATATTGAAAGAGATTTGGCTTTCAACAAAACCCATTTAACTGCTGTGGAACAATAATCACAGAGATGATTACTGATCCAAGTTAAGAAACTAGACTACAAGTATTATGAAACGGTACATTTCTCTGGCCAGACCAGATCAGATTGTGGTTCTGATTTCTCAGCTGTGAAATGAGGTATCTGAGAAATGAACTTCTTGGAGTATTGAAAATAGTAAATTGTCTTGAAAAGGAAAATCGAGAGTATTTAAGTAAAAATATGAGAGTAGGGTAGGCAGGAATAGGTTCAGTCTAGTAAGTGATATATTTAGCACTGATGTCAGGAGATTTTTCTTTTCACTGTGCCATTAGTACTTAGGATGATGGACAGTTAGATTAATGCATGTGACTGTTTTGGAATTATTTTGGAGTAAGTTAGGTGCTGCAAGAGAAGGACTTTAGAGTCATTCTGGTTGGATGAATTAACATGGTTATAATTATAATATAGTAATTACCATGCTATAAAAAACAGATCCAATAGATCCACTAAATTCACATGTTCCAAATATTTCATTGGACTTACTAAACCCTCTCACACTAAGTAAGTGATGTAAATTTCAAGAGAATATCATGGTATTATTTGAATGTTTCATTCCTGAGGAAGAATTTTATTTATGGATATTGTGATAATAAATGGCAAGTGAAATCATTTATAAAGTGGGTTATGTTGAAATATAACCACTTTCTCCTAATGAATTATTTCTGAAATATAATGATATGTTATCTAATATAATTTATAGTTTCAAATATAATTACTAAGGAGCATTGTTTATTTCAGGAATTGTAATAACCTTTTAACTGTGGGTACTTCATTACCAATTCAACATACATATCTTGCCACATTTCTTGATAATTATTCTTGCAGTGTTACAGTTATTCACTGTTATACTTTGAGACAAAGTGAATCGAGTTGAAGCAGTGGCAAGAGCCAATTAATTGGGAGTAATCTAAAGGGTTATGCTGTATTGGGCAATCTGCAAAAATCCTAACATGACAAATCCTAATTTGATAATTAATATTACATGTGCACATTAATGGTTAAAGATCTTTGAGAGAAATGTATACACACTGATGCATTTTCACATATTTTAAAAATAGTTCTGCAAAACATTTTACAAAAGATGACAAAACTCTTAATTGTAACAATTCCAGCTCGAGCTCAATCCTTTTTCATTGTTTCTATAAGTTGAGAAGCTGGAGGTGATTTTTCAGCATCAGATTTCAGCTCAAGGTGATAAAAACCATTCCTATTAAATTCAACATATATCTGAACACACTGTTCAATCATATAACACTGTGGAGTTCAGAACAGCAGAAATAGCTTTGAGTAAAAATTGTGACTTCCTTCAATTACTAGAGAGACCAGATTTTGTGCTGAAAATAAAGGCTATTCTAATAGTGATTAATCTTAATTCTGAGTAAAATGGGCAACAACTTTCAGCAACCTATTCAGTTAAAGATGAAAATCCAAGCTTGCTGTCTGGCTCTTCCATAAACTGTATGAAATTGGCATTTCATTCTCTGGTTCCTATTTCAAGTGTATTGAATGACAACAGATTCCTGTGCTGATATTATAAGTAGAGACTGAACATGTCATAAAATGTTAATTTAAATCATTCCAATCTCAGTACTCTGATAACAGTGTGGCAAAGCTTAATTACTGCCAATCAACCTCTCTGGCACTGAAAATTAGCTTTAAAAATTGTAGAGTCTCATTCCTCAGATTTTAATATTGTTGAAAATTTTTAAAAATTAATATTTTAACTTTTGCTGGCTATTTTTTCCTTGGTTTATTTTTTCCTTCTATGGGCCATCCTGGGTTACAAATGCCTGACTAATGGACACCCCTACATAAGAACAAGCACCCATAACATTAAATTCAGAAGTCTGATATACATTTGTTCCTATGAACAGCAGAACTAGTTTCCTCTCTCCACTTTTAGTAATTGTTCTTTCTAATCCGTCTTATGTGCTTTTGATGCCATTCCTTACAATACTGTAGAAGCATGACTGCCATATCAAGTGATTTTTGTCTATTTTCTGACATATGGATAGAATTTACTTAAGGTCATCTGTGAAATAAAAACTTCTCATTACCTGGGGATGACCTGCATTTCTCTTTCTACATTCATTTTGACGCTGAATCCTAGTCACACTTCCTGGTTCAAACACTGCACTGCTGATTAACAGTTCTTTAGTCTGATTGGTTCAGGAAATACATAGTTGCTTCACCTGGTCATGCAGGTCCCAGATTCCTTGTAAAGAATGTTTTGAATGTCCTACTTGAAAGAATATGGTGCAAAATCATGAGAACTCTAAGACAGGCCAAGTCACAAGGAAGGGTCTATTCAAAGGCAATTGGTTGACAATTATATGTTTTAGGTCTTGATTAGATGCATAAGTAAAGCTTAAAATGATAATTTGTTGGGGTCTTGTACTGAGTTATTTTGGTCAAACAATGCTGAGGTGATCAGCAACAGAAGGAAGCTAAGGAACTATTGTGGCATACGTGATTTAAAAATTCCTCAATTTCTTTTGAGAAGCTATTGCCTTGAGCTGCTGGAGTCGATGTGGTGAAGTTACTTCCACAGTGCTGTTTGGTTGCATGTTCCTACATTTTGAACTAATGATGGTAGAGGAGTGATGATATATGTCCATGTCAGGATTATGTGTGACTTGAAGTGGAATTTGCAGGCAGTGATAACCCTGGTGAGCAACTGCTGTTCACTTTGTAGCTGCCTTGTCAGTGGTAAATGGGGAGCTAATTAACCAGCTTTGTCCTCAGTTGATGTCAAGCATCTTGAATTTATTGAAGTGGAACTTCGCCAGGTAAGTGGAAAGTATTCCATCACATTCCTGGCTCATCTCACTTACATGCTCAAGAGTAGTAAAAGGGAAATGTTCCACTGTTAGAAAGGGTCAGTAACCAGATGACACAAGTTCAAAGTGATTGGAAAAATTGACCAGCAATGACATGTTGAAAGACTTTTTTTTTACCGGATGAGCTAATGCATGCTGGAATGCATTATCTGGAAGGTTGAGTGATGTACCTTGAATGGCAACACTCAAAAGAGGAAATAGATGAAGAAGACGAATATTAAAAGACTATGGAGAAAGAGCAGATTAATGGACTAATTAAACAGCTTGGTTAAGGAGTTGGCAGAGGGACGATGGGACAAATAGATTCTTTTTTGTGTTAAATTATTCCATCCTTCTATAATTGGTCATTTCTTTTGGAAATGTCAATTGATTACCCTTGTTCCAGATCAGTCTGAATAATCAGCCACGCTATGTTTCTCTGTAACATTTTCTCTGAAAAATTTTCCTCTTTGATCTTGAGGAGCCAGCCGGATATTTCAGATCTGAGTAATGATTTACAGAAGCGAATGGCTAAATACTGGAAGAAAACATGTTTACAAGGGGAGGGAGTGGAAGGATTTGGAAAGTGCTTCACCAGTTCAAATAGGCCAAATGGCCTCTTCTAATTTGTATTATGAGTTAATGATAATTAGA
>JARFYF010000050.1:23048562-23059989 GCA_030265395.1 Rhina ancylostomus | reverse complement strand
ATCAAAGTTTGTACATATCTTACAAAGAGATCTGGTTCTCACTCAAATCTTAGATAACCATACAATAAAATATAGAATAAACAAAGTCCAGCGATCTCTTAGTTAATGAAGAGAGCATAAAAGAAAGGAAAGAAAAAAAGTTTATTATATACATTAAAAAAAAGAAAAAGAAACCCCAAATCAATATATAAAATAAAATTATAAACAATATAAACTAAGCAAACAAAAACTTAAAAAAAACAAATAAAAACTGGGCCAAAATTTCTCAATAGAAACAAACAATATTATGCCATCAACTCCGTTCCTCCGAATTAAAAAGTTAATGAACGGGGATCTACATCATGTGAAATCATTGGTAAGTTAATTGGCCACTTTCAGTTGTCCCTGGTGTAAAGGCAACTGGTAGCATCTGGGGAGAGTTGATGGGATTATGGGGAGAATAGGTCTCAGAGGAAAGTTAGTTGTGGAATGGGATTGTTCTGAGAGTTGGCATAAACTCTGCTGGCAGAACTTGCCTCCTTCAATGTTGTAAGGAAATATGGAATATAATTTGAAATATGCCATATATTACTACTATCTAGGTGCTTACATACAACTCTCTCCATTGTTTTATACCCCTTGCATTTTCTTAGTTCCAATCAAATTGATTGTATTCCTTGATATTCCTTCCTTTGTACTGTCTTTAATATATCCCTGAATATGAGGGATACCTCTTCTCCTTTTCCATTTTCCCATCTCTTGTAAAATATTTGATTCCTAACCTTCGTCACTTTGCAACCAAGTCTCCATAACAGTTGTTGAATTGTACAAGTTATTTCAATGTGCGCTATTCAATCACTTATTTTCTCTTTTTACCTGCACTTTCTTGATTTCTTATTTTGTATGCTCCTTTCTTGTCAATTCTGCTCTTGTTCACACAGGCTGGAAGAAGTGCCTATTTGTTGGACAAGTGCAAGGGATCTTCCTGCTACCTTCTCGTTCACCATGACTGCCTGACGTGTAGTCACACCCTCCTGTTCCTCTTGACTGACCAGTTCTGCGTTACTTAATTTAAAAGGTGTAAGAGCCACCTGGAACAAAGTATCCAGGTAACTTACCCCCTCCTTGATACTATGCAATGTTGACATCTTGAACTCAAGCTCCAGCTCTGAGCTGAAGTTTCACAGGCTGCAGAGATTTACTGCAAATGTCGTTGCCACAGACGGCAATGGTTTTCATCAGCTCCAGCATACTGCAGCTGCCACACATCATCTGCCTTGCCATGTCTGTTTAAATCTAATTAATTTTTTCAAATGGCACACTGTGCCTTTGCATAACCTATTGACTTTTATAACCTGAGTTGGCTGACTTCTATCAACCAGTTCCACCTGGCAGGCTACTTGTTTACCACCTAATACTACTTGTTCACTACTGCAAATAAAAACTACAAAGTTAATAAAATCTAATAGATAAATTAAACAAACCAAATAAATATCTTAAATGAAAT
Source organism: Rhina ancylostomus (assembly GCA_030265395.1). Taxonomy (NCBI): domain Eukaryota; kingdom Metazoa; phylum Chordata; class Chondrichthyes; order Rhinopristiformes; family Rhinidae; genus Rhina; species Rhina ancylostomus. The sequence goes on along the minus strand of JARFYF010000050.1, from coordinate 23,058,503 downwards.
CAGCCCTATCACTCACTGAATTCCACCCTCGGTAGACACCGCACTCATTGTGCACTGTGCACGTTATGCATTAGCAGATCCCACAGACTTGTCTGGTCCCACGTGATCTGAGGTTAATGACTAGTATCCATTGCACACTCATGGACTCCTCAGCTAACTCAATTATGCTTCCTTCCACCCTGCTTTAAGATTTCAATTTCATTCTGCATTTCAGTTGGACTGACTCCTACAAGTTGTTTTCCACATCAATGCTTCTATCTTCCTTTCTCCTCATGTGGATTCTCCCCTCAATCATAGTTGACAAAACTTTCAATCTTGTCAGTTCCATCTGCGATACTGCTCTCGGCCCCTCTCCCCCAAAAGGGAAGAAGAAACAGGATTAACCCTGTCCTGATCTTCCAGTCCACCAGCCTCCATATTCAACAAATAATCTTCCATAATTTCCAACATGTTCAATGTCATGTCTTCACCTGACACATCTCCCCCTTCCCTCACTCTAACCATTCTGAAATGGCGGCCTCTCTGGCATTTATTAGCTTACTCTTTGTTCCCTACTACCCTTCTCACTGTATTTCCCATGTGATCACAGGATATGCAAAGCCTGCCCTCTTACTTCTTGCCTTGCCAACATTCAGGACCCCAAACCCTTCTTCCTGGTGAAGCAGAGATTCACTCACACTTGTTATAATTTAGTGTGCTGCATTTAGTGCCCACGATGTGGTCTCCAGTAAACTGAGAAATCAAACGCAGGTTGGGAGACCACTTTGCCAAAGGATTCCAATCAGTCTGCATTTGTGACCATGGCCATTTTAATTTACCATCTTATTTCCACTCTAACTTACTGTTGACCTCTTGTTTTGAAGAAGCAAGGTTAAGAAACTGCACTTCATCTTCTGATTAGGCACATTACAGCATTCTTGACTCAGCAAAGAATCCAATATTTTCAGATATTCAGCCATCTGGTCTTTGACCTCACATTTCCAGCATTCAATATTTTTTCTCACACCTTCCAATAATTTGAGATTTCATTCATCTGTTTGCACTTACTCTTCCTCCAGACCTACACTTTATGATTTACCACCTCCTTTTAGCTGAAACCACCTCCATGATTGTCATTACACCTCTCCTGCTCTCTCTCTATCCCTTTTGTTTACTCTATATCCACTTTGTAAACCCTCACCATCCCCCGTTATTTCCTCCATCTTTCTCTGCAGTTCAAAACATCTGTTATCTCCTAAGTTTTCCCGATGGAAGGTCATTGATCCGAAACATTTTCTCTCCACAGATGCTGTCTGACCTGCTGACTACTTCCAGTATTTTTTGCTTCATTTTACTATTTGGATTAAAGCTAAGATTCTTTCATACAGGGCTGCCAAATCCCATTAACCCACAGATCGTGACTTGCAAGGATCAACAACGGGTTCCTGAAAGAACAATAACTTTAAAATAAGTTTGCAGATTCTTGTTAGTTCCCTGCATAAATACATCTGCATGAAAACAGATTGGTCACAAACTATGACAGAGCAGCATAGTAAGACTGTGCTTACTCACTCTATCAGCTCTCATTTTCCAAGATAACACTTATCCTGTTGGCCTACTTTCTCTCATTTTCATGTAAATAACTACTTTGGCAATACAGAGACCTTTCTGCCCTGGCCTTTCTCCCACTTTACAGATGGACTGTATGCTACAAGAGAGATGACGTTCTATGTATTAGCAACATTTACTAAGATAGAAACCATTAGTTTTATAATCCAAATTCTCTGAAATTAACCCTTTTTGTTTTGATTTATTATTTCTATCACTTCAGAACATTTCATTTCAGATCTTCTAAATTTAAACAAGTGTTCATCATTTTAAATTTCATTTATCATTTGGTTGTTGCACCCGTCTTTCAATTATGTACATATCTCACATGAAGTATGAGCTAATGTTACAAATAAACTGAATCTCTCAAAATTCATCACTATAATAAATATTGCCTTTGATTCTGAATCTTAAACTGACATTCACACATTCCCAACAGATCATGTTTCTGTCCTGCTGTTAATTTAATTATTTGATTTTATTACATCACACCAGATGGACTTAGAAGCAGCATGGTCCAAGGACTAATAGTTCATGAGGTTGTATTTTGGAAACAATTAAAAATGCACATTCTAAAAACCACAAATTAAAAAACCACATGTGACACTTATTCACACAGACTCCATCTTGTACTCAGTGTGTATGAAAACATATTAAAAACTAGCATCCTTACTCACAGGATTAATTATAAGATACAGACATTGTTGCCAATGCTAGCCATTTATTATCTCTTCCTCAATGCTCCTGAATTGAAGACATAAGTAAGAGTTAATCACATTGCTGCGGGTTTGGAGTCACGTACAGAACAGTATAACAACCCAATACTTTCTTGGTCACCATTAGAAAGACCATTCTTGTTTGTGATTCACGGATTTAAGTAATTGATTTTAAGTTTTCCGATGGCATGGTTTGATTTGAACTCATGCCTTGTAATCAATGATCCAGATCTCTGGCTGTTAGTCCAATGATTTAATCATTGTACTGCCTTAACCCTGGCTGGTGTGAAAAATTGCCATGAGCATTTGTAAGATTGAGATTGAGCCTAAAATGTTGGTCGTCAGCCATTTCATGTACACTATTTCTTTGTAACGTATGTTCTGAGGGGAAAATAGCTGCTTAAAGATTGTCTGACCACATGAAGAAACACAATCCAGTTACAGTCGCAATGGAAGAATAGATTTATGAACTGGATGAGTGCAAGAAAAAAGTTGGAGTACCAGTCCCTCAAGCATATTCCAGCATTCAGTTAGTTCATGACTGATTTGCATATCAACTCCAGAGACCCAATTAGGTAACCCTTAATACCTATGCTGAATGAAAATCCATCAATCTCAGTTGAGAAATTTACTAGCATTCTGGCTGCACAAGCTTTTTTTGGTAACATTTCCAGATTTCCTTTGCAATTTCTGCCTCTTCCGCCAGAGACCTGGCTTTAATCCTGACCTTGGGTGCTGTCTGTGTGGAATTTGCATGTTCTCCCTGTGACTGTTAGATTTCCTCTGGATGTTCCAGTTTCCTTCCACATTCCAAAGATATGCAGGTCAGTAGATTAACTGGCTATTGCAAATTGCCCCTTGTATCTACGTGATTTTGTGTAAGTATGATTTTCCATGAGTAATTTCTGACATCAACCCCAAAAAGCACAACTCTAATTTAATGATTATGCTATCATTGCTCCGGAACTTCAGTTGCAGAAGTATGGTCTCCCCATTTTCCCCATGTTTGCCCTGTTTACAAAAAGCAGAACATACCCGAAGTTGCAAATTAGCACCCAAGCACCCTGCTCTGAATCATCAGAGGTGATGTAAGATGTCTTCAATTGTGCTGCCAAGCAGCTCTTACCAATAACTTGCTCACCAACACCCAGTTTGGGTTTCAGTGGGGATAAGTTGAGTCCAAATCTCAACACAGCTTTAGTCCAGACGTGGAGCAAAGATCTGGATTCAGATCATGAACTTTACTATGTGACATAACTTAATGTAAGAAAACTTAGATTATGCAGCTTTCTACTGCTTCATCTGAGTGATTTATTTATAAAGTGAAAAGCTGAGGCCTTGGTAAAATTCCCGAGGAGATATTACCAATGGACTTTTGCTAATGTTGCAAAATATCCATTATCCCTAAACTCTGTCCCCTCTTAACCCATTCCGTATCTGAGCTAATAAGTTGTCTCATGTCCCACATGCCCTTGTTTTTACTCATAGTATTTTAAACTGAAACTTAACAAAGCTCATCTAGGTAGTCCATATAAATAACATCTATCGACTCTCCCTTATCTCTTGTGTTATTTACTTCCTCAAAAATGGTCAACTAGGTTCCTTAGATATGTTATCTTTTACAAATTCATGCCGATCATCTCTGATCAACTTACAAATGCTTATTTGTAAGAAATTAATTAAAACCTCCACAGTGCTTTGACATAAAATATTTGCTTCATTCTGCCTCTAATCCTACTGCAGCTGAAACTGTGTAATTGAAGGAAATTACATTTATTCTCCACTATTAACATTTGTCAATATTTAATAACTGTAATACTTCAAAAATAGAGTAAAAATGACCACATAGTTTCTTACACTTAATTTGGACAATCAAAAAAAGATATTAACAAATAAGTAGATCCTTGCCTGACTATGTACCATGGATTTTTTTCCAATTTTAGAGCAAATCTTTATAAATTTTACAATTTGTTTAAGCATAATGAAAAGAGAAATCCTCTTTTTTTAGATATTTCAATGCACTTTGATTAAATTAATTGTTCTGTCTTTGAGGTAGACTATATGGATTTATAAAGTGAACTTTCCAGATATTATGAATATGAAAATATGTTTTTTTAACAGGTTGGCAGATAATTTGGCTAGATTGACATTAAGGTTACTGACTGAAGTAATGATCTAAATGGATTTTCAATGTGTTAGTTATGAGCTATCTCAACAAGATTTACCACTTTAGATTTTGCCTTCTAAGTATCATTGTACAATAGGTAAATCTTAAGGTTTTCTTTCTGTACCATTCGAAGCTGCTCCAACAGAGTTTTGTTGTTTGTGTTCCTCTGTTCCATTTTCTTAAAATAAACCATCAGATTACCTTGACTAAACAAGCATAAAACCACATTTATTACACGAGATTTTCAGATTTTCATCTGTGCTGGGGATTAAGTTTGGTCCGCATCTATTTTTGTCATGGTTGCTTTATATTTAGGCTAAAGTCTATAAATATTTTCTTATCATAGGTGGGGAGAAAATAAATTACACCACAGTTTGGCTCACAAATTGTTGCAAGCTTTACAGGCTCAGAATGAAAGAAACATAGTCAAAGGAATTAACCTTATTGCAGAATTGTTGGTACCCCTTTTACATTAAATGTTCAATTTAACCTTCATTTTGAAGCATGAATAACTGACTGCTAGAGTTTATGAGAAAGAAATTAATCTATGCGGTAATAGTGTTGGGAGGCTGTTATTAATTAGCCAAAGTGACTATTCTATATTGACTAATAGTCCTGCTGTATTGGGTGCTTTACTTCATCTGAGAAAAGTAGCTCTGAGACTAGATTTGTACAACTGATAATTTCTCCAGTAGCTTTTGGTTATTTGTCATTTAGTCTGTTGATTTTAGTCTACAATTTCGATCCCATGTCTGATTCATTAAATGAATGGCAGTGTGCCTTCTTCACACACTAATTACACATAGTTCAGATTCAGAATAGTGAATTATTTTGTTCTGCAGTTGAACTATTCTTCTGGAATATGTGAAATTAGCATGGAATTTATCTTGTTTTATGAAAATCAAAGCAAATGTTATGAGATTGTATTACTGTTGAATAGAAAATCTATTACTAATAACATAGCATTTAAGAATATTTGTCAACATTCTACTTGAACTATCTTGTACTTTGGGATACTTACCTCTACATAGTTGTAATTCAATTTCATAAACCTAATCTTGTTGTTCATTCAGTTCAGTCAGCTCTTGGCAAATAAACAATTAACAAACCTTACTAAATAGTTCCAATTTATTTACTGATTTTCTTTGACTGCTCATTGAATATGTTGAAAATGATGATAAAAATAGACATACCCTGTTGCAAAATGACAAATTAAGGAAGTGTACTGTAGCTAAATGGAACTATACAATGAATATAGCAATGCTAAAACAATATTGCCTTCAGATTATACTTTTCAATGAAGGCAATTGCAATACTTTTGATAGAGAATTGATCATTTTTGGTAATTGTCTATTGATGTTATTTATCTATTGGAAAAGCATAATAACAGTTTGAATATGCATATTGTTGTAATATCAGATTAAAATTGAAAAGACAGTTTTCCAAATTGAAACTATACTCCTTTACAAATAAAACAAAAACATTTAAATATTAATGAAAGAAAAATATTTTTGGATCAGCATAAATAAATACGTAATAACAACTTTATTAGTTTGTAAATTTTGCCTTGGTAATTACAAAAGTGCTGAAGTAATAGCCACAATCTATTGGTACTGACAAACTTGCTAAGAAGCAAAACGGTTATGAGGAAACACCAAGACCATCTGGCAGAAGACTAATTTGTTATTTTAATTTTTCATTGTTAGTTTAACTGTTTAATCATTTTTGCAATCATTCAAATTTGTTGTCCACACATGGTGTTATAACGGTTCATAAGAAGCTGAATGAATCAATTTACTAATGCATGCGTTAAAAACTCAGAAATTGCTAAAAATTCTGGATTTAAATGTGAGAACATCGCAGGTATAAGGGATCTTATAAAATCCTGTGGGGAGACTCAATGGTTGTGTCCAGGTGCATACAGTTATTAAGTTTATTAAATGATAGTTCCCTGGATACTATAGTCCCCTAATTATTCATGGAATAATCCAAAATTTCCTTTGCTGAAATTGGTTGTAATTTGATTTCCTACTACTTATGAGTCCCCAAAAACTGGCATTACTCATTCTTGGGAAGGGCAGATTGTTTTCTCAACATTTTATCTTGGTATATGCTGATTATATATGTTAAAACTGAATGATCATATCTTTATGCAAAGTTGTTCATATATAATACAAACTGAATATTTTGATTATGTCCATCAGTTATTTTTAACCTAACCTACTTTCACCTAATGGAACTGAACTCAAATAACTTAGAAGTATTTATAGCCAAATTTTTATTGACTTAGACATATACACAAACTATATTTTCTTCTGGAATTCAGAATTATACATTGTGTATGGAATGCTGATGGTCATATTCTGATATCCTGATGACAATACTCTATTTTTTACAGTAAAGTGAGTTCTTCCTTGTACCTGTCCCAGCTATAGTATAGGGATTCGAAATTATGAGCAAGGGAACATATTATGAACATGCTTTTTCCATTAAAGTGAAGGAGAGGGGAATTTGGTTCCTACAAGTTCAATTGGATTAAGTGGTCCTTCATGCCTTGAAATGCAAACTGTGCAATGAATATTCGACTGTCTGCAGGACATGGTCGATATTGGTTGGGAGGAGAATGGGAACTCCGAGATACAAGCCCTTACCTAGATGCAGTTGCTGTTTGATCCGGAAATCTGGCTGAGAGTCATGGACTCGGTGTACTGCTGGCTGCTAGTGGACAGGGAACGGCGGCAAGAGCGCTGGAAGCGGTGGCTTCTCCGGTGGAAGGAACCGCTGCTGCTGAAACCCCGATGCTGGTTCCCCAGGTACTCCTTGTAGTTCTTGGTCAGCAGCGTGTAGAGGAACGGGTTGATGCAGCTGTTGCTGTAGGTCAGGCAGGTCATCAGGTAGTTGATGTGGCTCTTTGTCTTCTGGACTAGGGAGAGAGGGGGCTGATAGTGGTCGATCATTTGCCACACCCAGAAGGGCAGGAAGCAAGCCCAGAAGACCAGGACAATGGCGAAGATCATATAGAGGACTTTCTGGTTGGGCGAGCGCCTGGTTTGCTTATCATTAAAGGTGGTCACTTGGGACACCCAGTAAGTCCTGGCTAATCGAATGTACAAATACCCAATGATTATGCCGGGAGCCAGGATGCTGGTGGTGAACAAGACGCTCAGGTAGATCCCATAGACGTGCGTGCTCCAGGTGGAAGAGCAGATATCTGTGCCTCGGGTCCGCATCAGCCTGATGGTAATGATCATCGGCAGTGCCAGCAGCAAGGAGGCGAGCCAGATCACCACGGCAATGGCCTTCCTGTAACTCTTGGACCTCTTGACTGTGTCCAAGGGTTTGACCACGGCCAGGTAGCGCTCCGTGCTCATCACAGTCAGCGTGAAGATGCTGGCGTGCATGGTCAGAAAGTCAATGCTGAAGAGGATCCGGCAGCCAATGTCCCCGAAGTACCAGCCTTTCAAGAAGTAAGTGCAGACGATGAAGGGGATGGTGGAGAGGTAGAGCAGGTCAGCAAGCGCCAGGTTGATGATATAGATGTACATAGATGCGGCCGATCTCATGGAATGACACATCACCACCAGAGTGTAGATGTTCCCTGTCACACCGACGATGAACATGAGGGATAGGATGGTCCCAATGGAACAGGTCACCACCAGCTCCTCCACTGAATCTGTTGCTGGCATCCGCTCAGTGCTTGACACGTTGGTGGAGTCGGCACTGTTGTTCCACTCGGAGACACCAGTGTCACTGGCCATCTCTGTAAAGTTCACCTCCACTGTAATCTCAGCGGTTACAAGAAATCACCTTAAACTATTTTAAAGTTCCTTCTTTTGGGCAAAATAAAGTTTCTTTCTCTCTTGATAAAGCAACATTAGATCAACCTTCAGTCAGACACGAAGCCTCCTGTACACTGGTCATGAACTGGACTTTTTAGGGCCACCGAGCCTTGGAGATGGTTTTCTGGGCTGTATGTGGTACTCTGGCCGAGGAGCCCTGGCTCAGCGAGTCAGTGGCGGGGCTGACCAGTGGACCAGGCTCGGTTGCCGGGTTGCCGGCTCCGGCGGGCTGCCTGATGCGATGTCCCCTCTGCCCTGTCGATCGCTTATTTATGCGGTCGATGACGCGGACTTTCGTTTCCCCTCATTTTTTTTTGAAACGCCAACACTCTGAGCCGTGCCTTTCATTTGTTACTCGCACTTGCAGTTTCTCGTCAATAACAATCGCGAAGAAGCGGCAACGTGAGTGTGTAGTGGAGTACCGCGCACTGCAGCTCTCTGTGATCCGGCCGTGGACTTCATGACCAGACCCCATGTGAAGAGCTGAAAGGAAATTCCAGAAAGGGAACTTGGAAGTTCTTCCACATCACTCAAAGCTGTTAATGCATTTCGAATGCACGATTTATTATATTATACCTTTGTTTTAATTTTATGGTATTTGGAGATGTGTTCCTTTGGATCAGGATAAATAAAATTCTATGAAGGAGACCGAGATACTATTTAAATGTTCTTAATATATCAGGGCTCTTTTTGGGGGGTAATCCGTGTGATGTTGTTCACGATTGTGGTAATGTTGGATAGATTACAACAGTTTATGGAATAAAATTGTTTCTCCAATACTGGCACTACTGGTAACACACAATGGGATTTGTACCTTCTTCCCCTCACTCCAAAACGGAGCGCAGTGGTTTTAAAACAATCCCTGCAATTGCCTTTTAATCATACAACACAGAATGGGGTCCTATTTAACATTTTCTGCTTGTGCCGGTTCTTCCAATTGGTCCCATTCACTTTCCTCATATTTCAAGAAATGATTCTTTTTCTGTCTAAATTCTCCTTCACATTCAGATCGCTCTGCACTCGTCTTAGATGCATATCAATGCCAAGTATAAAAGTTTAACCCATGAACTGATCTGCTTCTTCCCCTTGATCTGCCCGCTAAATCTGCAGATAAATGACTTTCGCAAATAAGGAGTCTCACACAATATTTTAAAAGTGCGGTGGCCCTGTTTAAGCCTGCATGCATGGAGGCTGCCCCTTTCCCGTTTTGTCCAGTCTCCAGCAATATATTACCTGCAGAATGATTTCAATCTGCTCTGCTGAGAATACCGCTTTACAGATGACAATGTGTAAGGGTTATATAATGGTTAAAATGCCTTTCCTCAATCCAAAGTGTACAGATGACCATATTTTATGTTAATCTGAACCTATATTAATAATGACTCAGACTTTGAGTTCAATAATGAAGAAATAGTGTTTGCCATTTTCACGCAAAGCTCCCCACAAACCTTTAACAGGATCTAACGGGCGATTTGAATTTGTTCTCCTGTAATCTGGGCCACATGAAAACAGCCTCACACCCCCCTCCCCCCAACCATCAACCAATTAGGTTTAGGAATCCCAATAGGTGGCAAACCAGAAGGTAAAAACAGTTAACATAAATCACACTTTAATTATCGTCTAGGAAGTGAA
>JARFYF010000050.1:22684262-22700211 GCA_030265395.1 Rhina ancylostomus | reverse complement strand
GTCCTGGATTTTTTTTTTCCTCCCACACAGATCTTTCAGGATAAGTTGCACATTCTATTTGAGTAAAGATGGAATGAATTCCATTTATTCAGCATAGAGGAGCATGTGGGATGGTGCTGTGTCTGGTTGGGTGTAGTGGCGGAAGGGGTATCTTTGTTTAAGAGGCTAATACACCCTCAAGATGGAAGGAGGTTATCATTTAGTTAAGACAATTGTTTTGATTGGCAGCCTTGTAACACAATCATTTACACAGGTCCAAAAGAGGAATTAAAATTAGATTTTTGGCTATTTCTTCCTTAGAATGCATCAGTATATTGAATGTTTGCATCTGGAACATAGTCAAAGGTTCCATGCTTTCTAATCCAGTGCCAGAGAGCCAGCTCTGTTAACATGAGAGTCAGATAGGCCCAGATCAAGTGCAAGCTTTTGAACAATTTATTGAATGTTTAGAATTCTACCTTACAGAAAATGTGACTGCAAGGGACATGTGGGTGGTTTCATTTCTAATGCAAAAAGGGAGATGCTTTGATGTTACAATTAAGCTATCCTTCACAAAGCTCCAAACAAGAAAAGGTTAATGTTGGTCAGTGGTGGCACTATACAGAAGTAACAACCTGCCTGCTCCATATGTTGGTATGAGGCCAGCTCTTTCTCTTGCTTTCTCAGCCATTTTCCAAGTTTTCAGGAGATGTTTATTTTGGAAGTGAGCAGGTGATCTTGGAACCATTTTCCATCATAGTTTCATTCTGCCATTTTCTGCATTTATTTCAAAGTTCAAACACTTGCAGTTTTTCTAACATATTGCTTTCAATAGTGTTAAAATCATTTTAAAGTTTACCTGAAGCCATCATCTAAGAAAAATAAAATCACCTTTCTCTTGAAGTAAGCTACAAAGATATGTACCTTTGGAAATTATTTAATCAGAAGCATGCACTTAGTACTTTAATGGAGTTTTTAATGAGTTTCATTGCATTGATTCATAAGGTAATTCTTTCAGAACTTTAATGTATCCAGCTGTGCTGCACAGATCTCATTCTTTTTGACTACTTCAGGGAAGTCCTGTTCCTACTCCTGCAAGTAGTGATTTTGTTTTTGGTAGGGTGATCATACAGTTAAACTACTGCAGCTGCATAGCATTTACTTAGTCTAAGATACAGAACCCATCTTATTTTTAAATGAAGCAAATTATTTTAACAATGTTGGTGAACACTATAATGAGTATTAATTGAAAATCAAAAGACTGTAGATGCCGGAAATCTGAAGTAAAAATAGAAACTGCTGAAAACACTCACCAGGTCAGGCAACATCTGTGGAAAGAGAAACCTAATTAACCCTCAGTTATAGAGTTGTACAGTATATAAATGTTCCTTGGCCTGTCGAGTCAGCACCCAGCATCAAGCGCCCATTTGCACTAATCCACCACTGATCCTATTTCAGTGTCCCCACATTCCCACCAACTTGGCCCACCCCTCCCCCAAACACACAGATTCTACCATAATAGGAACAGCACAGGAGGTCAGGGTTGAACCCAGTTTGCAGAAGCTATGAGGCAGCAGCTCTACTTTTTTTGCCAAGCTGAAGAACCATGCGAGTGGGATCTCATGTCTGCACATCATGATTTTATAGTCACCAATGACCCTGTATGAAAAGCTACCCTGAAAGATTGAGGGAAATGTGGGTTTCTCTATTCTGATACTAGGTGCTTCCAGATGTGTGTTCAAGTAGATTCATTGCTTCCAGCAGTTGTGAAATAAGCTGGCTCAGCAGACAATCATTGGTAAATTCTCATGATGCCAGATCAGGAAAGAAAAAGCACAATTTTTAATCATTTACAGAATCCAAAATATATACAGGAATGTGCACAGGTTCTTGGGTAGAGGCTGATATGACTTAAAATTTCAACAAATCAAAAGACCTCATTATTTCAAAATCTATTTTTAACAAAATATTTATGTTACAAGATTGAAAATTCCACTTAAGTTTTACAGCCGGAGGGTGAACTAAGCACTTTTTAATGACTTAAAGTACCACTTCAAGAAATATCAATTCTCAAAGCAAAGCATAAGATTTTCAGTGTATTTTATAATGAATTTGTAAATTCCTGAAATGTTTGTCAGTTCAACTGGTTAACCTCGATTGCAGAGTAGAAGGCTGCAAAACAACTGAATCACTGACTCCAGTGTTGTGATTTCTGCTTTAAACTATGGCAGCGTGGCAGTTTCAGAAGTTGCTGTCACTTTCTTGGTGTCATAACAATGAAAGCTGACAGTAATGACAAACTACCACAAAAACAGAGCTTTTTCCCTCCCTTTTATCAAGTTCCATATCATTTAAGAATTTGTTCATCCTGTTTCCAGCCTCCTTTTATTCCAGAGAGAGAGAAAACCTCAACTTGTCAGTCTCCCTTCATGGCTAAAATTCTCCAGACCTGCCAACATTCTATACGCCGTCTAATGCAATTGCATTCTTCCTGCAGATGCTGGAAATATTAAGTAAGAGAAAATGCTAGAAACACAACTGGCCAGGCAGCATCTGTAGAAAGAGAGAGTTAAAATTTCAGGTTGTAGAACCTTAATCAGAGCAAATTAGCATATGGGATATTTCATTTATTAGCAAGGTAATCCAGCTATGGCCGAACTTGTGTCTTATACACCTAGCAGAACCTCCCTGCTCTTGTATTCTTGTGTTCAGCTAATAAAGGTAGTATCCCATTTGGCATATACTAATTTGTTCTGATAAAGGTTATCTGACCTGAATGTTAATTCTGTTTCTCTTTCTGCCTGACCTGGGTGTTTCCAGCATTTTCTGTTGTTTAACTTTTCTAGCATCCAAAATTTTATGATTTTCAGTATCCTGTATACCACCTTAACCATTCTGTCCTGATATTGTAGGGGATCTGTGGACATGCAGTCCAAATTTCCTCCACTTAGAATCCTACCACTGATTTGTGCATACATTTGTGAAAGAAACACAAGGTAAGGGTATTACTTTGCACTTCTCTGGATTAAATTTTGTTGATTTAATTTTCTTCCCACCCAATCAGTCCATTGATGCCTTTATTTACAGCTCCTTCCTTATTATCAACTGCATGGCAAACTTCTATAATATCTCACATTTAAGTTTCATTGAAAGAGCAAGAGACCCTGTACTAAGCCTTGAGGGCTATTGCCTGGAGCAGCCTTGCATCTCCCATTGAGCAAATCCTTTGCCTCAGCTACCAAGCCAGTGTGGGACCCAATTTGCCATTTTCCCTCAGATCCCATAGCCAGTCTGTCATTGTTAAAATCTATGCTGAAATCCATGTAAAGCATCTTTCAATAACTCTGCTTGTTGCCTTGTGAAATTTAGTCACACTTTCCCTTTAATATCCATGTTGGATGTTCTGAAATGATCATGACCTTCCAAATTACTATTATTACTGTTACATTTTTTCTCTAGTAACAAACTGCAATTGAGGTTAGCTTTATGGAATTACTTGATCTATCCCTTTCTCCCCTTTTAAACTGGCCCCTGCTGCCATGTTCACAACCTACAAATATTGTAAAGTGATGGTCGGAAACTATTATTTCCTCTCTTCTCTCATCACCCTGGGATACATATAATCTGGGCCTAGTAAATTAATCACTCTAATGGTGCTAAATCCCTTTAATCTATTTGCACTTTTGTTTATCCAGTCTAATATTTACCACCCCTACTCTCTCAGAAGTGTCGCCTGCCACTCGGAAGATAGATGCAAAGGAATTATTCCAAAACATACTCGCATCTCCACAAATGGGTCATTCTTTGAGTTTACAAAATGCCTTTGGGCTTTCTTTAATTTTTACCTGTCAATATGATTTGCATGCCCTCTATTTATTGCTCCAATTTTTTTTCACCCATTTTTTATGTTCATGTAGGCTTTCTTTGGTTATCTCCACTACCCCTAACTAATCCAATAGCATGCCTAATAATTAGATAACATATTATTTTCTCTAATTTTCCCTCTCTCTTTTTAATTATAATCATTTTCTTTATTTTATCTGGTATCCTTGTTCTCTTCTCTCCCTAGTTTTATGCTTTTAACTTTCTCGTACATTTTATGAAGAACAATAATCTCCCTCTGCCATTTAACTGATCGCAATTAAAACAATTGATTATAAATTTGGGGGTGGGGAAGGAATACTCTGAAGGAAATAATACTTGAAAACACCATGGGGTTCTCTGTGCTGGGGCTGCCTCAGGACACACTTTGATTTTCTACATTGGATCTAACATTGAATAAAAACTGAAAATAAGCACATTTTATTGGCTCTGCGAATTGCAGTTCTACTTGTGATGAGGTTCTTGGAATAAAACCAAGTCAAATAGTAAACATGGTCTAAAGGCAGGAGTGGGAAACAAATGGCAAGCTAGTGGTTGCCTTCTCTTACACATTGCTGGGCTCCTGACCATAAAAAGCTGATTTATCATTTACAAGTCTCAGGGTTTGGTGGAATGCTTAAATCCTCTGGATTGGACCAGCGGTGACTGTATTCAAGAAGTTCATTACCATCCATGATGGAATGGTACTCTCAAGCAATATTTCTGCCACTGTGCTCAGTACATATTCCCTTTTATTATCAGTACTGAAACACACAATCCATATCATGTGGGAACCAGAGTTAAGTGCCTAATTTAATTCATTTGAATTAAGTGATGCATGGAGTTGCACCACATTAACAGACATTAACTTTAATTTGGTGATGGGGAGAAATCTTGTTGTCATCATCATTATTAGTTTAAAAAGATGGAAACTTCCATTATTAAAAATGGACTTTCTGGATGGGGAGAGAGATAACAATAATCCAACGTGATGTTCAGGAGGAATAATTTCTGGTGTTGTTTTTCCAGTTGATAGCATGAGTTGATCCCAAGTCCAAGATCAACAATCAAGACACCGAGGGTGGTCTTTATATCATAAACTATGAGAGTGAGTTTTAAAGATATTAATACCATCTAAACATAAGATCTCACAACCACAGACGGGCTGAGTCATGGCTCTGATGACAATAATTTAAATAATGTACTGCCTGTTAAGGAGGGGAACATTTGGTCTATGTGAAACTCACATTATTATTGCATTTGAAGATTAAGTTGTATTCTTCTCCTGGTTTGTCACCATCAGATAAAAGTTTTTGTTCGTTAGTGGGCCACTGAGTTTAGATTAATTACTGCACAGGAAGAGACCTGTTTGTAAACTCTTGGTTCCAGGTTAAGTGAAACTGTCCTTTCTTTCTCATCCAACATAATGAAAGGTAACATTTAATTTTTCTACTTGTACTTTAAATTATCAGAATCCCCACCTCACTAAATTGCACACAATTGGATTTAGTATTTAACTGCGACCCGCAGGAAGCACTGTAGCAAAAGCAGGTTGTTTGTTGTGGTGTGATATCCTGTGACAAATCCTCTTTTGAACTGCATTGTAATGGTATTCTTCAGTATATGCAAGCCTCCCAGTTCAACAGTTTTCACTCTGCGTTGCTGTGTGAAACTATTTTGTTTTTTTGTAATCCAACCACCAGAGGGAGTTGATGATAATAATAGATTTATCTATTAAAGGAACTTCCCCAGCAAGGATTCCTAGTCTTATATGTTACCTTCAGTTTTCATAAGCACTTCAGTGTTTCCTTAATCAAATGATTTTCAACCTCCCTCTCAGCCTGACCACGTGTGAAGGAAGCTTCCTGTTGTTTACTGTAACAACTGTTCCTATACCAGTTACTGGCAATTTAATCCAAGCGTGATTCTTAACCAACTCCTGAGCAGAGCACTTGCTGATTGTATGGCCAGCTGCTCGGGATCAGCTGGAAACTTCCTTCAAAGTTCAATGAGCTATGGGCATTATGGTGATTTTAAAATGCTTGCTTGAGATAATACTGACCTGGAAAAGTTGATGATAAACTATATCCTGTAACAGAGACATTAGCTTTTTAAATTTGCTGAAATACTCTTATCATTTTGTGTTGATGCACAAAATACCTTCAATGATCCCAGGTGTCTTTATTTATGGACAAAATCTTTAGGGGCCAGAGAAATCAGGAAAGCCTTCTAATTTGTTACCATTTCTTTTTTTTTCTTTCTGTTTGTTTCTCACATACTACGAGCTTTTTCTGTATCATTAATTTTCTGTGTTATCTGCATCTCTGCTACAGGAGGGGTTCAAGTTTGTATGTTAACTCAAAGTGAACCCCCTCTTGTAAACTGTGTTACTAGAACAGGCCTCAAATAATTATTTCAACTTAAACAGGCCAGTTTGTGCAATGTCATGAATCACAATTAATTCCACTTATGATTAGTTGTTTGACCCATTTCAGATTTGCTGACACTGTTCACTTTGAGTAATAGGAGGGGATGGCCTCTTGAGAGCTCTGAGGAGGGAGATATGACAGGTCCACTGGTGAATCAGTCAAGACTGAATAAGTTGAAATGGCTGCCCTTCCACTTCCTGGTGCCTGTCTTCTTAAATCCTTCACTGAGTTACTGACTTCTCTACTAAAGAAAATAGGCCCTTCCTGTTCATCATGTCTAGACCTCAATTTCATCCACCTCAGTTAAACTCTCCTAGGTCTCCTCTGTTACAAAGGAAACAACCCCAGTCTGACCAATCTACCTCCATAATTAATTATTTCCAGCTCTGACAATATCCTTATCAATCTTCTCAGCACCCTCTCTAGCGCTACCACTTCCTTTCGGTAGGAAATGTTCACAATAATTTACTTTGATATAACCAGTTTAGCTTCTCCCCACCCACTCTCTGACCCACTTTGCTGTGCCTTCTGGGACAAGGTTCTAAGGTTACTCCTAGCTCTAGCTCTGAACTTGCAATTTTCTCTCATCTGTGGATGAGATCCACCTCCTGCTCTTTCAGCCTAATCCCATTTTCCCTATCTGAATTTATTAATAGTTCTCTCACTACAAATGGCTGATCTTTCCCCTTGCAAGTGTCAATGCTACATCCTCAAGAAAAAAAGCAATTGCCCTCACTCTCCTCCCAAGACCACTCACCTGTTTCTTTTCTTACCTATCCATTCAACGGCATTGACTTCTTCACCCAGGCTAGTATAGTCACCTTTATGTCCCCCATGATCTACACTAGGCTACATAAAAGCCTTTGGTGGCATTATTCAAAAATACAATGTCCATTTGTACAGATAACACCCACTGCTACCTCACTATCTTTCTTGATCTCTCCATTGCCTATAAATTATCAGACAAATAGCCCAACATGGGGGACATGACAAGCAGAAATTTCTGTCAACCAAACATCTTAAAGACTGATGCCGTGACACCAACGTCTTCAATCCCAGCCACAAGCTCAGGCCTCATTTCTCGTGGTGTATCTGTCTGAAACTAAACCAGGCTGTTTGCATCCTTGGTGTAATATTCAGCTCTGAGATGAGCTTCACACCTTGCATCATCAACACACTGCCTTTTTTCCACCTCATCACATTGCCCAACTCTGCTCCTGGCTCATTCCCTCTGCTGAAACTCTAATGCAGGACTTTGTTAACCCCTTAACGTGGCTCATCCAATCGATTTCTGAACAGCCTCCCTCGTTCTACCCTCTGTGAACATGACAATACCCAAAACCTTGCCATCTATGTTCTAATTTATCTCTATTTGCTGCAGTGCTCAATTTTAAAATTCTTACCTTTGCTTTCAAGTCTCTCTGTAGCCTTTGCTCCTTATCTCTATAGCCTCTAGTTCTGACACTATCCACAGTTTCCCAGCCCTTTTTTGTCTTCTGCTGCCAGTTCATGTGCTCTGAAGTTCCACATCAAAAGCCTTTCTGCAGCTCTTGCCTTTTTAAAAAGCTTAAAGCCTATCATTTGACCAAGACCTTTGCGTGGATGAATTAAATATTGTTTGCTAATCTCTGAAGCACTTTGCAAGTTAAGAGCACTATAGGAGTGAAGTTGATTTTATTGGTAATGAAGATATGGAGATGCTTGGCAAGACAGTTAGGCCTTATACAGGAAACTGGGAACAGGCTTGGAATTGGATGCCAGGGTAAAAGAGATTATTTTGCAATTGGAACTTGAAAGAAAAGTAATTTCAGAAAGCACACTGACAAGGCACACTTTTGATAAAAGAATAGAAAGTTTAAGCTTATTCACAGCTCTTTAGTTACTGCTGTGCAAAATAAAACAACTTAACTTGTGTCGAGCCTCAACCCACTGAAGTATTTTTTTGTTATGTCGACTAAAAGATTAGAGTAACAGATGTGAGAGCAAGTGTGGAAGACCTCATACCCAGTTCAGACTACAGAAGGATTCCATGCTTGGATCACTGGATTAAACTATTGTATAATTAGTTGTGTGGCATTAGTGGCCCATCTCCGAGGCTCAGGCCACTTAAAGGAGAATATCTGAGGCAGACTTGAAACATGAAGGCATTAATTTGCTTTATATTTTACAGATTTATACCTTGGTTAATTCATTCCCATATGTAGTGAAACCTGGACTAATAATGGAAACCTTTCTGCTTACAATATTTTCTCAACAGCATTGTAGTATTGGGGACAATAAAATAGTTTTGCTGACTTTTCTGCCTAATGTCAAAAGAAAAACTGTCCCATTCAGACAATGCATCCTTTATGATCGACAAAGTATTTTTTATAAGATTAAATTGTCCAATGCAGGCCTAATAGTACAAGCTGTTGAGCAAGAAGGTGCTTTTACTGACCAGAAATGCAAACTATAATACCACTAGATATATTATCTCCTGAATTACTGAGGCTAGACAAGATAAGAATTTGTCCTGGGATATGCAAGAGTTTTCTGGCAGTAGAACTTAGAAAATAATGGAAAAGTATTTATTTAGACAAGGAGTTTGGGTGAGCCCACAAAGCTTTTGCAGAGTTAATTTTGAAAATTGATGCAAGTTACATTTCCTATCTGAAATCCTTTTAGTTCTTTCCTGGTAAGCATACAACTGTTTTTGTCTGTGAAAATTTATTAAAGCAAAATACAGGCAATTAAACTTAAAAAAGACTATTTAATATCCTGTCTTGGTTGCCATTGGTAACCCCTTTAATGAAATCATCCGAATCAGTACATTTTAAATATTTCCTCTGCTAATGTTTTGAAAATGGATTTGTCAACTATATTTATAGCATAAAAGATTATGTCTTCTGCATTGATATGGCATAAGTTGGATCTCCAATTTCATGCCATATTTAGATTAGTCCTTTGCTTGCAGGTTCACCATTTGGATGGAATTTCTGGCACTGCTACAGCTCTCAGACATTTCCATGAATGATTATTTATCCTTTTAACAGTGATAAATTTCACCTTGTCTGGAAATCAGCTTAGCCAAAGAAATAATAACAGTCATGAATGCAAAAGTCCGTGACTTTGTAAGATTATTGGGTAAATGGAGGCAAAAGAATTTTTTTGCCAATAGAATATTGATAAGTTGTTCTAATCAAGAACTGGTGAGCTATCTCCTCAAATAATCGGAGTGTTTATGTTGATTGGGCTCTCATAAGTGTTATGTAGGCAACTCAAGACTTGGATAAGTGATGAAAAATTGATGTCTGTTGAACTGGGTAGTAAACTTTGGGCTGTTGATGCCCTATATCATCAATGCTCTTGCTCCTTTTGCTTTTGGTAGCCAAAAGGTTAGAAGCTATTCAAGGTAATCTTGGTTAGGTTGTTGTACTTCACCCTGTGGGTGCACTATGTAAGGTGAAAGGTGAAGGCAAGGTCCTACAGTGAATGGTATTTGAGCAAACTGCTCTTATTTTGAATGATATAAAAATTTGAACATTGTGGCTGCACTGTTTCTAGCACGCTTTTAACATCACGTCACTCTCCTAACTTGTAGTCTTGTGACCAACTCACAAGACCACAAAGTATACCATTCCAAGCAGAATATTTGGCTTTTGCAAGTGCTCATGCCCAACTAATCAGTGTTGATGGGACTGGTCCAATTAAGTTTCTGGTTAGTGGTAATCCCAGAATATTGACGTGGGAATAAAACAAAAATGAAGTCACTTATTTATAGGGGTATCTTTGGGACTCCATTTTCTATCTATCTATCTATCTATCTGTATAGATAGATTGACTGCTAATGAAGCAAATTTTTGTGTTCATTATGTCCCTTAATGTAATTTCCATGGGTAAATGCAATTAGTTAATTCAGAATTTCAGCCCATCTTGAGTGTGTTATGTACATAAAAATATATTAATGAAAGAAAAACGTTAAGAGAAATCAAATGTATGGTTGTTAACATTCTACACTCTGTGCCGGTCCAATATTGCAGCTTTAGTCTAATAGATGATGCAAAATCAATGTCCAAGATGTGTCAATATCACTGCAAGAGGTCATGGTGCCTTCAAATAGCCTAAGATCAAATCTCACTGGTTTTGCAAGTTAATCAACACATCCCACTCTGTTGGAATGAAGGAGCAACAACAGCAGTAAGAGTTCTCTGCACACACCAGCTGCAATGACATGGCTCTGGCAGGGTTGCTCTGCGTGATGCCTCAAGACATAATTCTTCAGACTACATTTGAGAAGGTGCTGTGAGCACTGAGAGCAGTTGACTGAAAATGTCATCAACCAGAAGAAAATCTTCCAAGATATCATATACCCATACCAAGTAAATGGGAAAAGTGCCTGAATAGTGCCTCCCAAAGGTGGTAATGTAACAAAATGTTTTAAAGTCTAGTTTCAATACTGAGATGATAAATTAATTAAATTGAGAATATTTATTGTAAATCCCAATTGATATTTGATCTTCAAATGTCTGACGTTTTGATCAGTTCAGTTATAAGCATGACTATGAAGATATGGCAGGTTGTGCCAGAGACACTTTGTCACACTGAACAGTTAAATGGGTGTTTCCTAAAAGGAGTCAACATCCTTAATGTCTGGAGTTTGTATTCATTACAACTCTCCTCCCTAATTTTCTACTACAGAGCACTGTATAAAAAGATTGACAGGGGTCCAGTAATACTAATGCAGTTAACCTAAAATCAAGTGGCAAAAGAGAAACTGATTCATGTACTACTTATTTGGAATTAGATAGATTGTAATAACTAGTTTGAAACAAACCCAAATGCAAGAAGATTTAGCGAGAGTAAAGTTGCTTTACCACAATTATTCTGGGCGCTGTTAGTGCTGCACCTGGAATATTTTATGTAGATTTGGTCTGCCTACTCAAGAAGCACTTGTTTTCCAGAAGTGATGGAGAATATTTCTAACTTCCTCCTGGGTCAATTGAAATTTTCTAGATTGAGACTGATGGCTTTTTATCAGATAAGTGTGTTGCAAGGTGGGTAAGTGGAGTTGAAACGGACCTCAGCTGTGATCTCATGGAATAGCTAATTGCACCCTTATCTGCATATCTGCTTCCATTGATGTCAACAGATGAGCATTTTAGTATTCCTTTAAATATTAAAAAAAATGTTGTTTTATTTGGAGAAAGAACAAACATTCATGCCCTGGCACACAGATAAAATATCTATGCCTGTGTGGTGACTGTGGTGAGCAGTGGATGGCTGTGTCCCAGTTCCCCAGCACTTTCCCAGACCTCAATGGCAGTCATTATCCAGCTATTCTGCAGATGCCAAGAAGACAGGTCCTTACTGTCAGATGACCTTCTCTGTACACCACTTGGCAATAACAATGAATCTCTGCAGCTCCTATCAGGAAATCTCCTGGTCCTCTATTCAGGGCTATTTCAGGGTATAAACCAACCTAGTCATGTTTTAAACGTCTTTGCACATAATTTTATGATTTTTTTTCATCCTGGGAACCAATTTGGGTGTTAGTGCAAAGTACAACAGCAGCTTAGCACAAACCCAGTTTCTAGGCTCCACTTTCTAACACCCAGTATTAAAGTCATATATTTCTACACTTCTCACAATTCCATCCCTAGTTCAGTCCAGCAATTGAAACCTTGGTCCATGATTCTGTTAACTCTAGACTTCAGGTCTTCCAGTACTTTGCCATGTCCTAACCAGCACTAGTCCCATTCATTCACTACCTCTAGCCTCACTAACCTCCACAGGCCTCCAGTTAATTACTGCCTTGATTTCAAAATTCATTCTTGTTTTCAAATTACTGTCATTCCCTCTACCTAACTCTGCAACATCCTTTATCCCTATAGACCTCTAAGAAGTCTGCTTTCCTCCAATTCTTGCCTCTTGATTATTCCTGAATTTAAATATTCCATCATTTGTGACATACCTTCAGGATTTAAGGACTACTGCTCTGAAATTTCCTACTAAACTTCTTCACACTCTACCTCTTTTGTCCTTTGGGACCCTCCTTAAACCTACTTTAACAAATCTTTTGCTCATTTGGCCTAGTATCTACTTTGAGTCAACATTCACTTGCTAGAACTCTGGTGACTTCTACCATATTAAAGATGCTAAATAAATACTTGCTGTAAATAGTTCCTTTTTAGTTTGTATATTTCATTGTGTTTGTGTTTTTTTTTCTTCTTTTAATTTACCCAGTTAATCAAAACCATTTCTTCAGTTAAATCACAATAAAAGTACAATTCGCAGTTCCACAATAGCCCAATAAGTAAATGCTTTGGCCAGTGTGATACCTGAGCCACCAATTCCAGAAAACTGTAAATTGTATTCCTCATCACGTGGAATATGCTCAACTCCTTCATATTGTTGGAGCACAAACTAGACTTAGTTGGCTCTGAAGCACTCCTGAACATACAGTACTTTGTTTTTCTTTGTATGATGATCAGCATTTAATCAATCCTTGAGCTATTAGAGGAATAATGTTGATCAACAAGTAAAATAGGGGAAAAATCAACCAGATCTCCACTTTTGAATATTATCCGGAAGTTCTAAGTGGGTGAGGTGCTTATAATGGATTGTCCTTTAACAACTCATAGCAAGGTTCACAGATGAAGACTGGCCTCTTGAAAGAAATAATGCAAAACAGCTGACCTCTTCTGTAGAAAAGGGAGGGAAACAGAAGAAAATTGTCAGCAACCACTTGGAATAATCTGTTGTATTGTAAATAAGATTTCAGTGTCAAAACAGAGTACAATGCTGGATTCATCAGGTTTATATTACTAATTGTATTGTTGTCACTGTTCCTGGTGAGAACAAAATTGCTCTAATTAAATTCCATGGCTTTGTTAAAAGGAACATTTTAACTGGTCATTTATACCAGTAAACACATGCTGGATTAGCTCAGTCAAAACAGATGGTGCTTAGTGTTTCAAAAAAAGTTGATGATGGAGAATTTCAGCAAACAGAAATGTTGAAAATTGGGACTAGCCTAATTCCAAAGGAGAGGCTTAAATTTGGTTCAGTTGTTTTATAAGGCAAAGAATTGTGATGCAATCTTGCTTTGATATAATCAGTGACTCGTAATACCAAAGGCCTGAGTTCAAGTCTCATCCTAGCAGTGTGAAATTTTAAATTCTGAATAAACCAGAATTTAAATTAAAGGCAATAAGCTACTCATTAATAACAATTACCAAACTATCTGATTGTTCTTTAGAAAAAAAACTACCTGCTTTAAGTCCATAAGACATAGGAGCAGAATAAGGCCATTTGGCTCATTGAGTCTTCTCCACATTCAATCATAACTGATTTTTTTTCATCCTCATCCTCCTGCCTTCTCGCCATAAACCTTAACCCCCTTACCAATCAAGAACCTATTGACCTCCACCTTAAATACAGCCATTAACTTGGCCTCTACAGCCCTCTGTGACAATGAATTCCATAGATTCACCACCCTCTGGCTGAAGAAATTCCTCCTAATTCTCAGTTTTAAAGGGACATCCCTTTATTCTGAGACTGTGCCTTCAGATCCTAGACTCTCTTATTTAAAGAAATATCCTCTCCACATCCATTCTATCCAGGCCTTTCAGTGTCCGGTGGGTTTAAATGAAATGTTCCCCCCCCCCCCATCCTTCTGAACGCCATTGACCACAAGCCCAGAGACATCAAACACTCCTCGTATATTATGCCATTGCTTGGATCATTCTTGTGAACCTCCTCTAGACCCTCTCCAGGGCCAGCACATTCTTCCATAGATATAGGGCCCAAAATTGCTCTCAATATTCCAAATGCAGTCTGACCAATCCTTAAATCTCAGCAGTACATCCTTGATTTTATATTCTAGTCCTCTTGAAATGAATGCTAACGTTGCATTTTACCTTTTTTGCTACTGACCCAACCTGCAAGTTGAAGGAATCTTGAACTAGGACTCCCAATTCCCTTTGCACCCCTGATTTCTGAATTTTCTCATTTAGAAAATAGTGACCACCTTTTCTCTTCCTACCAAAGTGCATAACCCCACACTCCCCGACACTGTATTCCATCTGCCATTTCTTTGCCCACTCTTTCCCAACCTGTTGAAGTCCTTCTGCAGACTCCCTGCCTCTGCGACACTACCTGTTCCTCCACCTATCATGGTATCATGATAACTTGACCACAGTGCCATCAGTTCCTTCATCCAGATCATTAGTGTACAAAGTGTAAAGTTGTGGTCTCCACACTAACCCCTGCGGAGTTCCACTAGTAATAGGCTCTTGTGTTTAGCAGCCTTATGTGCAACACATTGTCAAAGGTCTTCTGAAAAATCCAAGTAAGTAACATCCACTGACTCTTTTTTGTCAAACCTGTTCGTTACCTCCTCAAAGAACTCTAACAGGAGATGATTAATTCTAGCTCTGCTCTAGAGATCTGAGCACATAATATCAACTGATAAATGAGTACTGCACTGAAACTTTTCTGTAAGTTTTATTCTACACCACTTTAAGGGGTATTTAATTAATTGTGAAGCAATATTTTTGTTTGGAAACAAAGACTGCAGAAATCTTGACGTTCATGGAATTTTGTTCCTCCTCTTCAAAAGTATCCATGTAATTGGCCCTCATGTTGTACCAGTTGTACTTTTTTTTCGCTGTAACCATTTGGAACAATGATCAGGCAAACTTTCCATTCATGGAAAACAATTCATCCAAGGAGAGAAGAAATTTTGTTCCATACCAACAGCCTGGCCCTGAAATAATACCTGTGGCAATGATAGATTCATAGAGTTTTATGTAGCACAGAAACAGGCCCTTCAGCCCAACTTTTTCATGCCAACCAAGGTGCTTTCCTGAGCTAGTCCCATTTCCCTGCATTTGGCCCATTTCCCTCTAAACCTTTCCTAACATGTGATTTTAAACATTTCTTCCCACCTCTACCACTTCCTCTGACAGCCTATTCCATAAATTCACCATCTTCTGTGTGGGAAAACTTGCCGCTAGGGTCTCCTTTAAATCTTCCCCCTCTTACCTTAAACTGTTGTCCTACTGTGTTCGACACTCCTATCCTGGGAAAAAGACCATGACCATTTACTTCATCCATTTCCCTCATGATTTTATAAACCTCTATAAAGTCAATCCACAGCCCCCTATGCTCCAGGGAACACAGACCCAGCCTATCCAGTCTCTTTATAAATCAAGCCGTCCAGTCCTGGCAACGTCCTGGTGAAAAAAGGGAGTGTATTACCAATACCCCTGAAATCATTTGAATTAATCTTGCACTCAAAACCTATAGATTTGAACTTTAACTTATGAGCCTGTTCAGGAAATAAAGTTTGCAGATGATACATTCTTTTATCTGGATTTCCAGAATCCAAATCTATTTTGCAAAAATATAGATCTGTGTGTTAAGTATGAAGTAAGAAGAATGTGGTTAAAATGGAATTCAACAAAAAAGATTAAAGGATTGAGAAAAGAGACAATTTTGTCATTTACCGAGTTGCTTTGTTAAAAACATAAAGTGAAGAGCATCTTTGCTAGTAGAATTTTCCTGTCCAAAATACATTTAAAAATGCAAATCAGTATGGAAATGTCTAATGTGACTATCTTCAAAAAATGTTTGCTCAGTGGGTGGTTTTCATATGGGTTGAGTGATTTTCAAAAGTATAATTTCACTGCAAACAAGCA